>JACXGM010030091.1:0-13414 GCA_016801145.1 Umbra pygmaea
CTACCAGGCAAGCCAGCATGGGCGGTTCATTAACAGTGCCGCCGTTCTCTTTTAGCCCCCTGGGCCAGACTACACTATACCATAGAACTTACTGAAGAGATGAGTCTTCAGCATAGACTTAAATGTTGAGACTAAGTCTGCATCTCTCACATGGGTTGGCAGATCATTCCACAGAATTGGAGCTCTATATGAGAAAGCCTCTCCACCAGCTGTTTGTTTACAAATTCTAGGAACAGTAAGAAGGTCCAATGTGTTTGAAGGCATTTGGTTTTATCTGAGAAGATAAAATATTTCTGTAGACTTCAGAATTCATTGTTCTACTTTTGTCTTCAGTCACATCACCAATGAAGACAAGTGAGCCTGTTCCACTGGCAGGCATACAGGCCCAAGCTATAACACCTCCACCATGTTTCACGGATGAGGTGGTGTGCTTTGGATCATGGGCATTTATTTTTTATCTCCACACTTTGGTACACAGTGCCAGCTCCAGCCTTTTGGGGGCTCTAAGCAGAATTCAATTTTGACCAAACTAAATACTGTATTTCTGATGAAGACTCCATGAAGGGCATAGCATCTGCTGGCTTTAGTTTTTCTTTCAACTGGTATCTAATGAGAGAGTCAAACAGGTGAGAGGGGTTCCCAACTCATTATTACACTTCATAGATCAACAAACACTCAAGGTGGGTTTGCCGTAAAAAGAAGGATGGTTACACCGAAAAAACAAGTACTGGATACCCTCTGGATGAAGAGGTTAAATAATATATATATATCTATGGCCCCCACAGACAGTTTCTATATAAAAAGGGGCCCCAATTTATATCTTTTTTATTCTTTAATACTTATGTAAATATTGAGGCCCCCTTATAAATATATATATAGGGACCTGTTAGGGGGGGCCCTAGATAGAAACTACATAGAAAAATAATAATAGTAGTATATTATTATTAGTATATTTTTTATTTATGTTCTATCTATGCCCCCCCACAAATATTTTTTATATATATTTAGAGGCACAAGTTGTCCTGAAAGGCAGTGAATTAATCCAATACACCCCTTTATAAAAATATATAGGGGCCCCTAGATAGAAAAATATTGAAATTAATTAATTAATTAATTAGGGGGGCCCTAAACGGCCGCTTATGTTGCTTATGCCTGGAGCAGGCCCTGGAGGTCAGCTTAAAGAATCATTGTAACATAATTTTTTCCATTAGTGTCAAATCTTTTGCATACAGCTGTATTTACAGTATATAAATATATTGAATGTATTTTATTATTCATGTCTACATCTACGATTTTGTTGAATATAATTGAAATTTTAGTCATTTCTGACGCCCCTATCCAGAGCACTTAAAGTGAGTGCATACATTTCAGAGAAACTGTGAAACAACCACAACTCAGTAGTAATTGACATTCAATATTTGCAACAGTTTATAATATATTGAATTTGATTTCATATAGAATTTGTTATTAAAAATAGAAAAGAAAGAGTAATATCTGAGAGTGAGATTGCGTGGGCGGTAGTGTGCTACCTATTGAAAGAGACTAGACCCCGTGGAAGTTCTAGGCATTAGGACCCTGTGTTGCTCTGCTATATTTCAGTATAGCAGTTGTTCGGTAGCTGCAGCAGCGTCCCTGACGTCCAGAGGCTGTCACTGGACAAAATCACGAGA
This sequence comes from Umbra pygmaea, assembly GCA_016801145.1. NCBI lineage: Eukaryota > Metazoa > Chordata > Actinopteri > Esociformes > Umbridae > Umbra > Umbra pygmaea. The sequence goes on from JACXGM010030091.1 coordinate 1,671, forward strand.
ATCTTGTTTTGCGACTGGACCACACATCCACTTTTTTAGGAGAAAGATACTTGATAGGTACTTCTGTTGAGTGTTCCAAAGCATATCCATGGCATCGTCTGTAAGTGGAGTGGAGGAGGTGCGCGTGTCGCCATTGACGCCCCTAAAGTTAGTGGGGTTGGTGTGCGTGTTTCTAGCGCTCTGCCTGGATTTCGGGGCTGTTTTAAGCCCTGCGTGGGTAACGGCGGATAACCAGTACTACCTGTCTCTATCGGAGTCCTGCTGGAAGCCCGTTACCTCGGAGACATGGCAGTGCAACACCACGCTCGAGACAGGTGAGAGAAACTTGCCTCATGCGCCCGAAAGCCAACAAAGTTAACACTATGCTAAAATGGTATAAAATACCCACAGACATCTATACTGTGTTTACGATTCGATAAGTCTGGAAGAGTTTCACTAAGCATGCATGCAATGTAATTCAGTGATGAAAACATTCCTGATGCAGAGTCCAATGGTGCATAATTCACTCGTTTACTCTCTGCGCACTAATTAACGATCTGGCTAAAATGTAGTGCAGCAGTATTGTTATCTTAATATAGATTTATTTACATTCAGTCCTGAGTAGACTACATTGTCTTTTCAAAGATTAAAAGCTGTTTCATTTTAAAACTATTAATTAATTCTTACAATTACATAGACGTTATATACCTATGTGAATATAAAAATAGTTCCTTGAGTTAACATCTTTTCCATTTACCCAGCGCAGGCACTAAAAGATGTGGGAATTTTGACTGGTGAGCTACAGTCCAGCTGGGGTTTCATTGGGCTTTTGTTGCCCACAAAATGAGTCTTTGTTGTTCTTCCACCACCGGGCAAGGAGCGAGGGCCACTTTCAGAAGATCTCCCCAGAGATCCAAATACTGAGAGATTAGTAACCAGGGAAACAAGTGACACATTGAAGAAATGCTGTGTTGCACGCTGAAAGGGCGAAACTTTATTGACGCTATTGTGGAAACAATTTATTTTCCCATTACACTATTATGTGTTAAATTTCTCTTCACTTGTTTTTTTTTGCCATCAGATACTTGTCACCTGTGTGTTGTGGAGGCAGTGACTAAGTGTTTAGATTTATGTAATTAGGAATTGAGGGGTCATTTTGGTCCATCTCCTGTGTCCCGTCAGTTATAGACAAAGTGCAGCTTGCCTCCTTATAAAGACGCGGGCAGCTGTCAGCATACCACTGCATACAGCAAACTGCCTGCTTCATCAGGTTGGCTTTGCACTAGATTTACTTTACGCATTGTCCTGCCTGAAAATAATAAATTCCTCCTTCCAGTATATGTTTTTTATGTGTCATGCCCAAGGCACAATGTTTTTGTGATTATTGAAATAATCTGCTCAAAAACTCACTAACAATTTCTACAGTTACTTTTGAGCAGATGTGTGTTCTCATGAACAATATGAGCCTGTTGCCCACTACCATGCGATTCCGCCAGCTAAGGGTCTTCAGGGTTTACCTGCTTATATCAGCCTCCCATTTATGCAAAGTGCGAATGGACATGGATAACGTTTGTATATTAAACGCACATATTGTTCTTGTTTATCACAGGCAAAGTCACATGGGGCCGAGGTCAGGTCAGATACAAAACAGGGCAGACGCAGTCTCAGGAATGTGGAGCATCTGTGTGAGGTTTTGCACTGATGCCATGTGAGTGAGAGGGGAGTAATGAATGTGGGGTGAGTGTGTGACCACTGAGCATCGCATGACTAGTCATTATTAGTGCTGATCCCAGTTCAGTCAGAGGTTATGGTTGTTGGAGCAATAAGGAGAAGAGGCATTATTCTGTCCAGACTGCAGTTAAACATTTATTCTCTCCAGACAAGTTGACCCAGGGGATGCTTTCGGCCTTTAACAAGGCCTGATATGGCTGCGCTGAAAATGTTTTGCTGTCAAAATGTGATCCAGTATCCACAGTTTTGGGAAGTCTGGATGCCCCTTGACTTTAATTTCTGTCATCGTTAGAGAGCTGGATCAAGTTTCTTTGTCATTTTAAAGTATGTTGTGTGTACCCATTCCCTCAATTAAACAAGTTCTATAAATAGTTTTCAGGACTCAAACCACCAGCTAGCCAGATTGGACCCTCTTCCTGGACAAATTGGCCTCTTGTTGGCTGGAAGATTGAGACCTCTGCTCTGTTATCTAAAAGGTTCAAATAACCTTAAAGGCCCACTTAGTGTCTTGTTGAACAGTGAATGTGTCTCTAGAAAACATGGCAAGATACAAAATTCAGTACATTTATATTGTACATATATCCATCAAATGCATCTAATATAATAAGTAACACCAAAGTGTGTGTGTGTGTGTGTGTATGTGTGTGTGTGTGTGTGTGTGTGTGTGTGTGTCATATTATATATATATATATAGGTGTGGTCTTATCTGTTTTTGTAATCTAATTGTACTGATAGACTGAAGTTACCTGGGGTAGTTGAGTTCCATGTAATCAAGGCTCGGTTTAGAACTGTGGGCAGGCAGATTTAATTAACGATCAGATTGGATCTCACATATCTCCAACCTACATAACACAGGACATTGGCTGAGTCCCAATAAAGCAGCCTGCTTTAAATCAGTGCTCAGATGTAGTGCACTACATAGGGAATAGGGCACATTTTGGGTTGCAGTAGACCTAGATTAATGGTTGGCTCTTCCTGTCCTTCAAGCACTGTGGCTCCTGGCTGTGGTGTATCACAGCATGTGGATCCGTTCCAAACCTCTGAGCATCCGAGATGAGTTTCTGCATTCCCTGGTTCAGGACCGATACAGACTGATAACACCCGCTGTAGCTCCTGCCAGTTTAGTAGCAGTCTAATATTGAACAAATTACAAAAAGGACTACAAGATGACTGGAATGCCTGTTGAGAAAATAAATACCACCAGGTTTCATACTGTAAGCTTGAGTTGTTGGAGAGCCTGCTAATGAGGTCACTGCATATGAGAGGTTAACGGTCTTTCCAAGTCTCATGTTACTTTTTCTGGGTATCTTTCAGCTTCCTGTGATGACAGGCCTAAGTTGTAAAAGCCATATTTAGTCAAAGCAGTGAAGGTTTATGTTTAGCCCAACTAGGCATGTGGAATAACCCCCCCCCCCCCCCACTGTACAGTAGCTTACAAAATCTCTATCTACCAGTGGTTTGATGTTTCACATCTGCTTTGTAAAAGTGAAATCGGTTGCCGTGAACTTGCAGCTGCATGGCTGGGACTGTTAAGAACATTATGTATTTTAAATAGTCCCTGTTTTATGTCCAACTAATCAAGATTTTAAACACTGCAATCAGTAGACAGACAGGTGCATTCATACGCACCAGAATTATGTTTTATAATTAGAAAATAAATGACTGTGGTAATCAACATCATCATAACATCCTTTGCCTGTTTACACAATTTCCTCAAACAGAGCACAGCTTGTTGATGAATCAGGTCCCCAGCCTACTCCCAACAATTAAACAGTTGTGTACACTATATCACTCAGTCCACAGAGGCTACACACCAACAACTCAGGTACAAAGATTGTCTAAAAAAATCACTGCATTATGTTGCCTTTCTAAAAAATAAAAAGTGTATACAGTGTTCATTGTGATAGTAATATTCTTATTCGTTGCCTCGCATACTGTATGTGTCACGGTGGCCAGGGTTTAAATTGCTAGAGAAGACACATTGGTACAGTTCTCCCCATGGAGACGGGTATGTAGTAGGACACAATTACCCTGTCAAGTCGTTCTCGTGCGACTCTTTGTGTGCAGGTTGGGCCCCTGTGAATTTAACCACATGTAGTTGGGGAATATGTAATCCTCCCATATATGTACTGACGTAAAGGAGTATTTTACCCCATGCAATCATCGTTTTGTAGAATTCAATAATATACAATCCTATTTTAAAAAATGCATTTCAAAGCGATTTCTGAGTGCAGATATCTTGCTTTTTTGTCCTCATCAGTCAGTCCTGCCTAATGTCAGGTTTCTGTCCCAGGTACCATTTTTCTTTTAGTTATTTGGAATTACAAACATGCTATCCTCTGTAGCTAAAATGTAATTACCTACCCACTGTTAGCTTGACAGTGCATCTGACATAAAAAAATACCTGAATAAATACTGGCATAAATTAATGGGGTGAAAGGTCTAACCAGACACGTTATTTAAAGCCACTGCACCATTTTTTGGGGGGTTTCCCAATTTTACTTCCCAATTCCCTCTCTAATCCTGCCTTGTCTACAGCTCTGAAAATCCTTGCACAGGTCTGTGGGATGACAATGGGCATGCACATGAATCATCCAACCCAAATCCCGGCCAGTGTTATATGACAATTTTGCGCTGCCTCGTCCGGGAGGCCCGAGGAAAGTCAGAGAACCCATGGTCAGGCTTGAACCCATGACCATCATGACATGTAAGGCTTGTGTTGAATGAGTAGTGTAATACAAATTGGATGACTTGGCAAAACCTGCTTGATCTGTTCCTATAGTGGTAAAATGTTACCCATCTGACCACATTCTTAAAATACTCCCTTTATGTTCTTTATAATTCCTTCCCTTAGGCAGTACTACATCTAGCCATACAATATTCATATACTTAATTCCATTCACCAATAGGTTCAAAATACTGATCCAGCAAGATTTTTTTTTCTGTAGCCCCCTCCGTCTCGAGCACCTATTGGCTGTTGTAACCATTAGCATTCAGGATAGAGCACTATTTATAACCCCTGTTATAAGTACTTATTTTGAATGAAGCAATATAAAACACTGCTTCTGACATTGGAACTGGGCAGGCAGAGGAGATACCGATTATCGGTGTTACCCAGATAAAGAATTACTTTGTTCACTTGTGATTAATATGGAGAGAGAGAGAGAGAGAGAGAGAGAGAGTGTGCGTGTGATAAAGTATGACTGTTAGTTTCCTTCCAACACCGCTATGTCGGTTTGGGTATGTTATTTTTGTGCAGGGTTAACATTCTTGGAGCACACGTTGTGCTGTTAACATGGATCACTAGGCTGATAACTCCTCATGAAAACTTTTTCCTGGCAATCCTCTCAATGATTTGCGAAGCACTTTTCTTTTGTCTATGAGAACTACTGAGAAACAGATGGTCATGGCAATGAGATTTCTTTCGCTAGTATACATCCATTTAAGTGAATGCACCATTTTCAAAGTTTGCGTGGATAAAAAAGAAAAAACAACAAAAATAATTTTTTTAATGGTTGTTCAAATGTAATCAATTTGAGATTTTTTAATCACCATTAACAACTTCACCTAAGTCATTCAAATAAAGATAATATTAATGGTCGACCTACCTTTACGTTAAGTCCTTCAGACCTAGGGAGTTGATTTGAATTTTTTTTATTATTTCTTAAATGCTCACAACTGCTAATTTTGAAAGCACATTTCAAGCAGCAGTTGCAAAGATTATTAGCAGTAATTGCTTTGAAGGGACACGTGTGGATTTTCCCTCAGTGAGAAAGGAGCTTCTCTTTCAATGACAAGGTTCCAAAAGCTGTATTTCTTGATATCTTGAAAAAGCGATTTAGATGGGACAATGATTCCCTAACTATGCAGTGCTTATTTTGCTCTTTGAACAAGAGTTGCAATGAGGACATAAATTGTGCTTCCACCATGTTTGCTTCTGTCTGTCTTTAAATTATACATTTTAGACTCTGCTTTTGTGTAGGCTATAACATATTGTAGGGAGGAATCCTTAACATATTTATAATGCTTTTTTTTAAATATCAACAAAATACATTTTTTACAGCATTTGTAAACTGGTCACTCAAAGCTGCACTATCTAACTTCCATTAATTTGTCCTGTTGGCCCGAATTTTCTATTTATTTTTATAATAAACAGGGATAATATAATATAACCAATTTCCACAAATACACATCATTATTTTGTTAGTAATATCATTCATTGCTAGTTAGATATTGTGAAATGTCGATTTTTGCTATTCTACTATTGTCTGTAGTTTGTATAATATAAGTTGACTAGTCCAGTGCTCATGCTCTGTCTGCCACTTGTCTGCATGTGTAGGATTCTGAAACGTCCTTAAATTCTTGTGGGTCTGAAGGCTTCAGTATACTTGCCGTTGTCGACCTGGCGCACGCCAGAGTGACATTAAAATGATGTAGATTTTGCTGGCACATGAGAATTTAGAGCGCATGAGCAAGCAGAGTTCGTGCCCCACTTCTTTTTTTCAGTGGCATGCAACAAAGCGGAAACAGGAAGCATGGACGAGTTCGACAACTCACAACACAGTTAAGATCATCTTAGCCACTGTTGACATTAACGCCAATGCTGCTTCCAGTTCTTCCATCGTTTACCTTTTTCTTCTTCTTGTCTGTAAAAATAGCAAAGTTGGTAGCCTTTCCTCAGTTGCTACACCTCTGTTCAGGAGAAGACTGCAATTAATGTTGCGAGCATCACGCGCGAGTATATTTACAGTGCTCCCATGACGTCACATTGTCATGCGCCAGGTCGGCAACGGTGAGTATTCTCCTATTCGCACCTGTTTTTGAGGAAAGAAAAATTTGTACGCCTCGCGTCACTCTCCAGCCTAGAACTCATCGCTCTATGAGTGTTTTGTGGGAAATGTCAATCACTTGAGTATTGGTCTTCCATATAATTAGACTTTTTTGTATGCGTTTCTCATTTCTTAAGCAGTTAAATGGCTATTAATTATATTCGATGCAGTCTAGCTTGTACACACAGCGTGATATGTCCTGATTGGTTGACCCTCCGTCGCTTCAGCCAAAAAGTTCACTTATTTTCAACTTTTTCCACAACCTCTCGTCGCCTCTGCTTCCCATGCGTCGCTTCACGTGCATTGCTCTTGCTCACCACATGGCGCATTCCAATTTGTCTTCTCCTATAGAGAATACATAGGCTGAATACAAAATATGCATACTACATACTAAAAGTACGTACTACGCAGGTGGTGGTAAAGTACGTACTATTAAGTATATAGTAAGTGAGTATGCTAGCATGGGGGATATACTAAAGCGTCATAACGTTGCATTTAAAATTAGACCACATTCACAACCGATGAAGGCCGTGAAGTTTGAACATTAAACACTTGGCACAACCTGTTCGCATTTCATTTCAAATGTATTTAATATTGGTACATTAACCAAAAACTCATGTGATGACACATTTATTATTACCTAACTTTTGGATACTTACATTTAAACACAGTCAAAGAAGAACTTCGGCTTTGGAAGGGAGAACTTGAACGTGGCCAAAACGGATGACACGGAAGTAGGGCGCGCTGGTTGTGTGACTGACTTCTGGATTTCGGAGCGGGAGATTTTGTTTTGGAAGCTGATCTGGGCATGGCGTCCTCGTGGGGTTCCACTGCGGCAGAGTTGGAGCAGGAGTTGGCGGAGATAATTGAGCTGGATAGACTGGCACTGGAAAGGGAGACTAGGAGGACTACAATACTGGTGGCGGGTCGCGACGGCTGTGCCGGGGGTGAGGTCGGCATGGAAGAGAGCTCGGATGGGAGTGTGAGTGTAGCTGGAGTGGCGGTAGGGTTTGAGGAAGCACGGTATGTGAAGAGGAGAGAGGGTGAAGGGCCGTCACTTGGTGGTGGGGATCTGGGGTATAAGGTGATTGTGGAGATTTTGGCCCCAACAGGTAAGCTGTTACACCCGGTGTCACTCACTAAGGCAATTAGGGAACAGGTTGGGAGGGTGGTGGATGCTAGGTGTTTGAGTGGTGGGAGGGTTCTTATTGTGGTGGGTAGTGTGGCACTGAGGGATAAGTTGCTTAAGTTGAGTAGGGTGAGGTGTATGGTGCCTGGGAGTGCGGTGAAGGTGAGAGGGGTGATCACGGGTGTGCCAGGCTATCTGTCAATGGAGGAGCTTAAGGAGATTGTGTCGGGTGGGGTGGTGTTGGAGGCGAGACGGTTGGGTAGCAGGGCGTTGGGGTTAGATAGGGTGAGTCCCACGGTGTTGTTGGAGTTTGGGGGGCCTTTAGGGTATCTTAGTTTTTATGTAATGGAATATGTGCCACCGCCACTGAGGTGTTTTAATTGTCAGCGTATGGGGCATGTGGCGGCTGTGTGTAGAGGGCAGGGTAGGTGTGGTAGGTGTGGGGGTGCGCATGAGTATGGTAAGTGTGGGGTTGGGGACATGGTGAGGTGTTGTAATTGTGGTGGGGAGCACAGTGCTGCGTTTGGGGGGTGTGTGGTTCAGAAGAAGGCGGCGGAGGCACAGCGGGTTAAGAGGGTTGATAGGGTATGCGGAAGCGGTGCGGAGAGTGGGGGGACTTGGGGTTGGTGTGCAGGTGGAGAAGGAGAGGGTTGTAGGCCCGGTGTCGGAGGACGGTTTGGGTGTTCGCAGCTTGGTGTTGTCAGAGAAGTGTAAGCATGAGTGTGTGGTTGGTAAGGATTCGTTGGTGGTGGGCAGGGTTGAGTTTTTGGCGTTTCTGTGTAGTGTGGTGAATGTTTGTTGTCAGGTGAAGGGAAGGAATGCTAGGATAGATGTTGTGGTGGGTGCTGCTAGGGAGTTTATGTGTATTACTGACGTCAAGGGGGACATGGTTTACGAGCTGATGAAGGGAAGGGGGAGGGTAGGTAGTGGAGTGGGGGGGGGTAGTGGGCTGTGTTTTAATTTCTAGGGTCGTGGGGGTGGTAGGGTGTGTTGAATTGGGTGGGCCGTGACCAGCCTCAGACTCCGGTACAGTTGTTGGCGGTAGATGCACTTTAACTTGGTTGCGATCCGCCAATAACCCACAGAATAAGAAGAAGAAGGATTGTGGGCTTTATCAGCCCAAATAGCATGCAGGGTTGCATACTTCGAAAACCCCCAGGAAATAGTAGACCATCCGGGGACTACTGACATACTATATTTGCGTACTATGGTTTGGGACATACTAATCGTAGTCTGGCATACTATTTAGTAAGCATACTTTGCGTATTGAGACGCAACCATAGAGACTCGGCACCAAAAAAATGGAGAAGGGTCCAGGTGCGGCCTGTAGCCGCTCACGCCACGCCCCCCGCTCACGCCCCTTGACTTCCCTTAGTAGCTAGCGCTAGCTAGTATGTCGCTACTGTAGTAGCACAACATAATGATTACATCTCCATGGTTGTCTAAATACATCCATTGTTTGTTTAACGGTAGTGAATACTTTAGACAATAAACGGAAGGGAGTGAACAGCGACAGTTTGTGTTGTCGTAGCACCCCGTAGCAACACTGTGCGTTCATGAGCACAAGTATAGTTCGTTATCTTAATACATCCAATGGTATACGTGGCGAACTCATGAACTATCCGTTTCATTGTCTAAAAATATTCACTAACGTTAAACATTGTGTTTTCGTTGTTCCTAATCGTTTACATGCTTAGCTTCTAAAATAAACAATGTAAATGGACATGCGCACTAGCAACAGTTTGTGTTGTCGTAGCAACCGGTAACAACACTGCGCATTCATTAGCTTTGTTTGTTTTACATCCAATGGTATACTACGTGTCGAACTCATGAACTCGCAGTTTCATTGTATAAACATATTCACTAACGTCAAACATTATGTTTTCGTTGTTTCTTATCGTTTACATGCTTATCTAAATAAACATTGTATGTATTTAGACAACCAAGGAGATGTAATCATTATGTCATGCTACTACAGTATCTACAGTAGCTAGCAAGGTTAGCCAAGGGGCTTGGCGTGAGCGGGGAAAGTGGTGTGAGCGGGGGCGTGGTGTGAGTGGCTACAGGCCGCAGCTGGACCACAGGGTGAGCATCCGGTTTGGCAAATTGACGGAAATGAGGAAGTGCCTTAAACCTGCATTCTATCTGAATTCCAGCTGGGGGCGATTCGTCTGGTTGCAAAAGAGCTGGTTTCTGTAATAGTCTATGAGAATGAGAGACATAATATACTTGATTTATTACCTCAGTAAACATTTTCATAATGAGTGTATGGTCTCAATCGCTAGATTTAAGCCTTCTGCAATTTATCATGATGTTCATTTTTTTTATATGGTCTCGTTGATTTTAAAATCAGCGATAAAGCAAAGGGGCGTTTAGGGCGTGGTTATGGTGTTCGGATGTACGACAAGACACTCAAAGGAGTTGACATTTAACTTTTTTCCGGTAAGTAACATTACATTTTGTTTTGCATTATGTTTTAATACTGTTTTTCGTTAGCATCCCAATTAATATCTGTTAGCTAGCTAGATTACTCCTCCCTCTCGTCTAAAATCATCACATCCGCAACCAAGATGTCTGCGCCCGTAACGGCAAATTCGATGACCCAAATCAGATTTGAACTAATCAATGGGTGACATCACACATTGCTCCATCCAGTAATATACAATCTATGAGCTGGACCATATTATATATGAATATATGTCTGGTGTGAGAGGGGGAGTGGCCAGCGGCTAGAGTGGCGAAAGCCAATGTGTGCTTTTTTTACTGATATGTACCTACCGATATCTTTTGCATTTGTAATCCAAAAGAAGTCAAATTTATGGAAAGCCATTTTTGGCAATATTAAATAAATAAATATGGCTATGAAATAAGTCCTGAAATAAATAAATGACACAATAAATATATATTTAAATATAGCTAAATATAAACGCAGTCCAAAAAAATAAATTGTTTTTTATTTCATAATGGTGTTTTTCAAAGGAAACCTTTTATTTATTTCAGGTGAATTTTATTTCATAATTCCACATTTATTTATTTCAAGGCCCTCTTATTTCATAATGGCACATTTCATAATATCCATTTGTTATATTCAAATGAATGAGGCGTGGTTATCTCACAGAAACCAAATCAACAGCACCGTATTGAAGATTTTATTGAAAAACTCGGGCGGATAAGTGATCTTCAAAATATAGACATAGATATCAAAGTTTTAATTAGTTAAAACACTGTTTTTTGTGTTTGTGTTTTTCTTTGTGTTGACTGGTCTATCAACCTGAGAAATCGCTGATCTGTTTGGTGTCACAAAGCATGATTCGGAGGAGATCGATCTATCACCCTTAGAAATCGCGGGTCTGTTTGGTGTGTCACAAAGCACGATTTAGAGATCTCTGAAATGTGCTGGGTAACACACCAAACAGATCACCGATTTCTGAGGTTGATAAATCGATCTCGTCTGAATCATGCTTTGTGACACCAAACAGATCCGCGATTTCTCGGGTTGATAGACCAGATCAAGCAAGCATATCTTCATAAGCTTATGACGTCTTCCACACGAATACGGAGCTCAATCGCTCTCAAATTATTGAAAACTTCGAAATCTAGGCCTATATGTCTATATTTTCAAGATCACTTATTCGCCCGAGTATTTCAATGGTCAAACATACGGGTGCTGTGTGTTTGAATCTGTGAGATAACCACGCCCCATTCATTTGAATATAACAAATGGATATTATGAAATGTGTCATTATGAAATAAGAGTGCCTTAAAATAAATACATTTGGGATTATGAAATAAAAGTCCCCTGAAATAAATAAAATGTTTCCTTTGAAAATACCATTATGAAATAAAAAACTATTTATTTATTTTATTGAACTAGGTTTATATAGGGTGATATAAGGTAAAATGGGCCACTTTTTGGTAAATCGTTTGGGAAAGTAATACAATACCATATATGCCTTTTCCATGTGTTTTTATGATTAATAATGACTGTTTTTGATAATTTTGCGTTGAAAATATGTAATAAAATATAATTTTTTAGGCCCTACAGTTCTTCAAACATCAGCTGTGCCAACTTTTTT
>JACXGM010030092.1:0-13418 GCA_016801145.1 Umbra pygmaea
TTCAGAGTTGAGCTTCAGAAATACTCGTGAAAATGTAGCTTGCGTGGACGCTACCGCACTACTTGATAAATATAATAGCTTCACTACTGTAAAGCTATTTGATTCAGAAAACAGCAACGCTACGACCACGCTACTGAGAAATGTAATTAAACTAGTAACGGCGCTACTTGTAGCGACGCTACTGCCCATCACTGGTAGTTCGGTAATTGCTGTTTGAGGAACCTTATGGTTTGGGGGTGAAAAACTGTTTGCGAGTCCGGAGGTACGTGACCTGATGCTGTGTGTGATAAATGGCTTGCACAGATGGGAGATGGCAGCCGATGATGCTCTCCACTGACTTTACCACCATCTGGAGGGCCTTACGGTCAACAGCAGAGCAACTGCCGTACCAGGCAGTAATGCAGCCTGAGAGGATGCGCTCTATGGTACACCCGTAGACGTTGGTGAGAGTTTTTGCAGACAGACTCGAGTCTGTGTCATTGAAAGGCATATTTTTTTAATTTTGGGGAAAAAATTTGAAAAGCAACTTTTGTGGCACCAAATGACCCATTTGCAATAATGTAATATGACACGTCTATGAACAAATATTAATCCACAATCCACGTGGAGGAGTGCTGCATCAGCAAGAGCACGCATGGCTGCATTTGGAATGGGTTCAATCATCTTTATTGAACAAATGATGGCAGAAGCAGAACAAATACACAAGTGTACAGAAGCATCTTGGCTTCCAATGTACACAGAAATGCCACAGCAAACTGCCAATGCAACCAAGGAGTTGATCAGGGGAATGCGGAAAACTTTAGACTGGCCAAATCAAAACCCTGATTAAAATCCGATTGAACATGTACCAGTATTTTACTTGCTGAAGAGTAGACGGAAGTCAGAAAACTCCCCAAAACAAGTTCGAAATGGCTTGGCAAAGCATCTCATAGGATGGTACGCGTTTCGTGATCTCAGTGGGTCACAGACTCACTGCTGTTATTGCTAGTTATTTGCTTTAAGAGAAATTGTCCCAATACCTGCGCTTACATAAAATGGGGGCTGGAAGTCTGAATGTGCTGTCATTGCTAGTTGATAAAACATGCCATACATGTTTTGAAAGAGACACAAATAAACGTTTGTAATCTTGCTGCATACACATCTTTGATTTTATTTTTCATATCCCCTAAGTGTATGAAATTAAAAAGCAAATTTGACTTGCCCAATACTTCCGGCGGACACTGTTTACACAGATCAGCTATAATATTATGACCACTGACAGGTGAAGTGAATATCACTGATAATCTTGTTACCATGGCACCTGTCAGTTGGTGGGATATAGGCAAAAAGTGAACATTTTGTCCTCAAAGTTTATTTGTTAGAAGAAGGAAAAATGGGTAAGCGGCAAAGGCCAAATTGTGATGGCTAGATGACTGGGTCAGAGCATCTCCAAAACTTCAGCTTTTGTGGGGTGTTCCCAGTCTGCAGTGGTCAGTACCTATCAAAAGTGGTCCAAGGAAGGAAAAGCGGTGAACCGGCGACAGGAACATGGGTGACCAAGGCTCATTGATGCACGTCGGGAGGAAAGGCTGGTCCATGTGATCTCTGCCCATGAAGACCCCTGTCCACTGCTGAAATGCCTACAATGGGCACGTGAGCATCCGAACTGGACCATGGAGCAATGGAAGAAGGTGGCCTGGTCTAATGAATCATGTTTTCTTTTACAGCTTGTGGATGGCCGGGTGCGTGTGCGTCACTTACCTTAGGAAGACATGGCACATGGATGCACAATGGAAAGAAGGCAAGCTAAAGGAGGCAGTGTGATGCTTTTGGCAATCTTTTGCTGGGAATCCTTGGATCCTGCCATTCATGTGGATGTTACTTTGACACAAACCACCTTCCTAAGCATTATTACAGACCATGTCCTCCCTTTCATGTAAACAATATTCCCTGATGGCATTGGCCTCTTTCAGCAGGATAATGCGCCCTGCCACAAAGCAAAAATGGTTCAGGAATGTTTTGAGGAACACAACAACAAGTTCACGGTGTTGACTTGGCCTCCAAATTCCCCAGATCTCAATCCAATCGAGCATCTGTGGGATGTGTTGGACAAACAGGTCAAATCCATTCAGACCCCACCTCGCATCTTACAGTACTTAAAGGATCTGCTGCTATCATCTTGGTGCCAGATACCACAGGACACCTTCAGAGGTCTAGTGGAGTCCATCCCTCAATGGGTCAGGGCTGTTTTGGTGGCAAAAGTGGGACCTACACAATGTTAGGTCATAATGTTATGGTTGATCGGTGTACGCAATTGCATTAAGTATCTGAGCATAGGATTGCAAAGCAAATAGTAACTCTACACTCACCTTAAGGATGATTAGGAACAACATACTAATACTGTGTTTGACCCCCTTTCGCCTTCAGAACTGCCTTAATTCTATGTGGCATTGATTCAACAAGGTGCTGAAAGCATTCTTTAGAAATGTTGGCCCATATTGATAGGATAGCATCTTGCAGTTGATGGAGATTTGTGGGATGCACATCCAGGGCACGAAGCTCCCGTTCCACCACATCTCAAATGCTCTATTGGGTTGATATCTGGTGACTGTGGGGGCATTTTAGTACAGTGAACTCATTGTCATGTTCAAGTAACCAATTTGAAATGATTCAAGCTTTGTGACATGGTGCATTATCCTGCTGGAAGTAGCCGTCACAGGATGGGTACATGGTGGCCATAAAGGGATGGACATGGTCAGAAAAAATGCTCAGGTAGGCCGTGGCATTTAAACGATACCCAATTGACACTAAGGGGCCTAAAGTGTGCCAAGAAAACATCCCCCAAACCATTACACCACCACCACCAGCCTGCCTAGTGGTAACAAGGCATGATGGATCCATGTTCTCATTCTGTTTACGCCAAATTCTGACTGTATTATCTGAATGTCTCAACAGAAATCGAGACCAGGCAACATATTTCCAGTCTCCAACTGTCCAATTTTGGTGTGCTCTTGCAAATTGTACCCAAAAAACACACCTTAACAGAGCAGATGGATTGAGACAGAACCATTCCAGCCAGTAGGACTTTGTTATGTGCAGCGGTCCGGCAGGCATTAATTCCACAGCGAACACTTAACAGCCTGAAGGAAATAAATAGTTGTGGTCCATGTTTGTGACTTTCCTCTCGTATAAACAGGCCCTAGTGAAGCTGTATAGTGTACATTCAGTAATGCTCTATCTAAATAACATGGTGTGTATTTGCAGAGTATTTTCCTGGTGTCTCACTATGCCTAATGTTTCCAGCAGTCCACTCCAAATACTGTAGCTAATGAAGCATCACGGGTAATATCAGAATGAAACGTGTCTCTGTACCAATGAGGAGTATCATACACTGTTTTAACCATAGAAATAATACATTTACACATATAAATATATATATAAATATATATAAATGTATTTCTTTGATTTTACATTTACAGAGGTTCACTTGGCAAGATGAAGGCATGTTTAAATCTCAAACTTTGATTCCGTACTGTAAAAATCTTTGTTAGCAGCCAACCTTGTCAGAGTGTGTTGTTTGTGTAATAGATGAGTACAACCTCAGCCCTTTCAAGTGTTGGAGAGAATGAGAGAATTTTAAAAAAGGTGGTGTTTCGGGATTTGTTTGAAAGTAAATACTGTAGACTGCAGACTAATGAAATGATACCGGTTCTATGTACACTGCGCTTTGCCGCTTGGACAAGTTGTTATAAAATTATTTTTTAACAGAGGATTTGGCAAGATTTAGATCTTTTGCCATTCTATACTAAACAATGGCATGGGCCATATTGAAAATATTTACTTAATTCTCCAAAGTGACTTATGGCAACACTGGCCACTAAACAGAGTGTCGTGAGTGTTATGGCGTCAGGTGCCACGGACTGTATAAATACCGCCTGTACACTTGTTTATAGGAAAAGCCCATCTGGTTTTGGCTAACTCAGGCAGCCCTCTCTGGTGACCCCTCAGTTTGTTCAAATGGAAAATATAACAATATTGCAGCTATAGCAGTCAACTGTCATGTGACAGACAAGACAATGTTGTAAAAGACTGCAGACTCCAGATCTGAAACCCCAACCCCTCCCAACCAATAAACACACTGACAAGACGCAGTTGAAGAACAATCTAGAAAACTTTGTCTACATTTTTGGGGAAGGTTATAAATGATCATCAGTACAGAAAAAGGGTTTCAAACTGCTCATCGTGTGAGCTAATTTTAAATGTTGCAATTCAATTTTTTATTAGGAATATTCTTGTGCACCCTAAATTTCGACATACTTAATGTACAAGAGAAAGCAGTGCATTGTATTTTTTGTCAACAAATCAAGGGCTCATAAACAATACAAAAGAGGTTACCCCCGAATTAACTATTAAAACAATTCCAAAATTACGTTTTCCCCATTTATGTGTTCTGGGGCCATGTAAAGCAAAGATAATATTTTCTAAAATAAATGTAGGTTTTCTATTAAAGCAAGTTTGTTTCAGTTCATCACTCAGATTGGGCTGATAAGCTGACAGAAACAAACTGTATTCGTTGTCTAAATCAGTTCTTAGCGATGAGCTTTGAGCAAATAAACACATGTATAAACTATCTTTGTGTTCAAGCCACATCAGCGCTAACCTTTCGTTCCCCCTTCTCCTAAATCTCAGACATATTTGCGGTCGTGCAACAAAGGATTATTAAGCGTATTCATTTGAAAAGATATTAAACAAACCAAGCTTTTTTTGTTAACTTCTACCTTTTTTTATGACCAATCGTGGTTTAGTCTACTTGGCCCCTAAAAGCAGTGTGTGACAGCTGATACATACACACCTCTCCTGTAACTTATGGCAGATTACAAACGTAAACTACTGGGGAGAGTTCACACAGGTCAAATGTTTTAAATAAACAGACACAGCATGGAAAAAATAACTGTTTAGGTGTATATCAGTAGAAAGGACATATTTGTCACTATACATAGTGAATTTAAAACAGTGTATATGTTCATTGATACATAGGACACACATTTGGATGTATACTACCTGAGACTAAAATTCCAATCAAAGGATTTTCGTCATAGTTCTTAGACCATGTCAAGACTTGAAAATGGAATCTTTACCAATCAACTGTCATACTGAATTACACACCTGTTTTAAAGTGGAGGGGTGTGTATCTGCGATGTACATGACATGACGCAGCAATACAGACATTACAGCATCTATCCAAATGCAGTGCAGAACGTCTGGGTTCAATCGAAAAATGCAGCTGCAGCTTCTAGTCTCCCCTCCTTCAACTCTGTTTAGCTCTAAGGGCTGCACAGGCATCAATCACCATAGGAATTGTGCCTTGGTGTTTCATCAACACTGCACAGCAACACAGTAGAATATGTCCCAAGCCAGGCCCACTTATGCGTGAATTCAACAGAAAATAACTGGAATACCCTTCACTAAGAGCTTGCGACTGTCTGGACACAAACGCCAAGAAAGCTTAAGATATCAGAGCAAAGAGGATTCACTAAAACTTTACAGTTCACCAGATGTAGCTCGATTGTTATGACAAATGTGCTAAGCATGAATCCATCAACTCCCCCCATCTAAAAGATACTGAGTAGATCAAAGACTTTACACACCTGATCTGATCAGAAAATAACATTGCAAATTCTTCTTTCAATGTGGTTTAGGTGTTCTATATTCTGGGTATATGTGGGGTTAGAATGAAATAAAATGTAATTCCACCTGCGAACTGATTGGGTTCAATAGGGCGGCAAGGTGGTTAAATGGCAAGGGCATTGGAGTGTTGTCCAAAAGTACCCTAGTTCTTATCTCCTATCCGCCATGGCCAAAGCTCTGTCATTCTGCCTGTGAGCAAGACAGTTAACCCTAATTGCTGCTCCTCTCCCTGTAACTCAGGTTGCTGTTCTAAATAACAATTGGTGGTTAAATTATGGTTCCAATCACTTTTAATTCCCTGTTTTGTGAACTATCTGAAATAAACTAATCAGTCATGGAAGAACATTACGTAAACTCTGAACCTCCTGACCAAAATAAAACACAGTGCACGATTTCTGCTTGCAACAAATCCATAACAAGTAGTAAATGAAAACATGTAGGAAGATTCTCTAAAAATTTAATTACTAATTTAATGCTCACTCGCTCCGGTAACATTGTCACCGAGCTATCATATACATTCCACATGAAGTGCCTTTTAATAGCACGCGAGCAGCAGACATCCAGCGCTTTGAGCTCAAGGAGCAGGCGACTGTAAGGTCAGACTACTGGAGCTACTCTCTTAAACCCACTGACTACTTTTGCTATTTACTTCCAGCATGTCACCCAGGCCCAGAGACTCCTCCAGCACACACACACACTGTAGTTATGTCTTCATCAGATGTACTACGCATGTCCCCCCCTATGCGTTAAGCAGTGTCTCAGCGACGTAAACACTGTGCTGTTTGACATGTTTTCCTAATGAAATACGCTGAGGGATGTTGCCTACCATCACGGCCTCTCCCAGCTGTTGCTCATGTCATGCATGACACAGTCAGTGTATAGTAGTGAAACATCTAACAATCTATTCAGGCCCTAAACTGCTCTCCACCCGTTCCGTACATACAAACTATACCACAGTAAACTATACTATAGAACAACGAAATATACCACAGTAAACTATACTATAGAACAACAAAATATACCACAGTAAACTATACTATAGAACAACAAAATATACCACAGTAAACTATACTATAGAACAACAAAATATACCACAGTACACTATACTATAGAACAACAAAATATACCACAGTACACTATACCATAGAACAACAAAATATACCACAGTAAACTATACAATAGAACAACAAAATATACCACAGTACACTATACTATAGAACAACAAAATATACCACAGTAAACTATACTATAGAACAACAAAATATATCACAGTAAACTATACAATAGGACATCAAAATATACCACAGTACACTATACTATAGAACAACAAAATATACCGCAGTACACTATACTATACAACAACAAAATATACCACAGTAAACTATACTAGAGAACAACAAAATATACCAGAGTAAACTATACTATAGAACAACAAAATATACCAGAGTAAACTATACTATAGAACAACAAAATATACCGCAGTAAACTATACTTTAGGAAAACACACCATACCACAGTAAACTATACTATAGAACAACAAAATATACCGCAGTAAACTATACTATAGAATAACAAAATATACCACAGTAAACTATACTATAGCACAACAAAAAATACCCCAGTAAACTATACTATAGAACAACAAAAAATACCACAGTAAACTATACTATAGAAAAACAAAATATATCACCGTAAACTATACTATAGAACAACAAACTATACCATAGTATACCACAGCACAACACAACATACCACAGCACATCATACAACATATCATATTACACCACACAATACCATATGCCATAAGCATATCCCCCCACTTCTCCCCAGGCTGTTGCTGCAAATCAGAATAAGTTCTCAGTCCACCTTCCTGGTAAAATAAAGGTAAGCTAAACCATAGTAAACCAAAGAACACCACAACATACATAGCACACAACAGCACGGCAAAACATAGTACATCACAGCACAGCATAGAACACCATGGGGTGTGCTATGGTGTGGATCCTTTGTGTTCGGTGTCAATACAGTAGGCATAATCCTACTGTCTAGGGAGCTGTCTATAAAATATTAGCAAGTGTATTTGGATGCTAAAAGAGGAACAAACAAGAGTAACAAATCCAGAACAATAAAACAAAATGTATGCATTTCTAAAGCAAACAGTTTGGAATGTCCTTAACACAATGAAACCACTGGTGGATTCAGCAACAACCAGGACAGTTAAGGAAACAAAATCAGTTGATGGCATTAAAGATGTGTCAGCAACATCCATGATGCTAGGGGAATGTGTCACAATCGGCTGTTGATAGAAGGTTTGGCAAAGCATTGAACAATTTAGAAACATAGAAAAATTATAGAATTTTTTCGTTGTTGCCCTTTAAGGCAAAAAAGAGGCCAGAATAATATGTAGATTCACTACTTCATAAAAATATAACAGTATTATATGGGCCTATTAGTATTTATAAGGTAAGCGTAATACTTATTTTATACACTTGTGTCTCCTGTTTAATGATAGTTTGGCGATGACATCTTGGTGTCAAACCCGGCGTTTTATTATTATTATTGACATCGCTGTATTTTCCTATTTGCCATGCAAAAGAACAATGTTAAAACATTAATTTGAGCTACACTAAGCCCCTTTTCAGCACAGACTTGGTTATCAACCAAACCCACCTTGTCAAGTCCTGTACTTCTGTTTTTCACAATGTCATATAATTATGTGTATATAGCGCACTCTGTCGCCCCTTGCACTTGACAGACATTTGCATTGTATGTTTCATTCCATCCGTTGTTTGAAACATTAATTAAAATCCTCCACTGGGTTCTGCATCTGCCGACTGCATTCTTAGAGCTATATCTGACTATATTAGTTTGCAGCATTTTAATTAATGTGCGTTAATACGGTGCAGGTGCGTTATTCCTGCCTGCAAATTCACCCTTTGTAGTGCATTAAATTAATGTCAATTTCATGAAAAAAGATGATTACATCATCTATCGACAATGTTTGGAGATGTCCATTCGACTATGTATAAAGTCAAATATCGCACAGCCCTACTATATACACAAATAATGAGTCAAGTAACCGCAGGTGAACAGAAACAAAGGTGCTCATAATTACGCGCAGTCAGCACTGATTAGTGAGGAATCCTAAAACTCAGGGGAGCTATGAGCGCTGAAGACATGGAGGTGCCTGCCCAGGTGCGATTAAATGCAAGCTTTTAATGTTTTTACATTTGCTTTAAGTTGAAAAGTTTTAATAATTAAGCGTACATAAAATACAGGGATATAACTTAAAGTGCTGTTATACCCAGTTGGTAAAATGTGTTGAAACTATACCAGAAATAAAACTTGACAATCTGTTAATCTTTTAATCATTTTATATTCCTTGGGAGTGTACAGCAAAAAGAGCAATTTTGCCTTTACTATTCCAATATTTTGGGCATTGTATTATAATAATATTGCTGAAATAGTATGATTCAAACATAATTATGGTTTTATTTGCATTTCTCAAATTAATAAAAATGCACAAGGAACCTTGACCCCAAATGTTAGTCCAGATATCAGGAACATGAATAACTTTGTTAAGAGATAGGACCATTAACTGTACGTCAACATGTTTAGCTGTAAGGAAATTAACGGATGCTTCTTGGCATTGTAATATACAGTTTCAAGGTTGAACTTCTCGTCCAAGTGGTTGAACTTCTCCTAACTCCATTGGCTACTGCCACAGGGACCGATACCAATGAAAAAGATGCACTGATATTCCTTAATCTAAGGTTTCCTTATGGGTGAATGTTAGCAAAAGTAATTTACATGATATACTCACATATTGGAATAAATTGTAGGTCTGCACTATTAATGATATTCTCTAATTTATAAACATTTATCAAAATCTTTGGCCATTTAAATTAATCTTTTTTACCGTCAGCTAAATAATCTTTGCTGTTGTGACAAAGACACAAAAATATCTTAAATCCACAGTCATTATAGTGAGTCTACACACCTTTTGCAGTCTGACAAATGAAATCTTTAAAACACTATGATTTATTTATTTTTATACAGATGTACACATCATACATATCACATTAGTGTGAATAATGTATAAACATGCCTGAAGCCCATTTGAAACCATACAGCTTTGAATCAACTCATATAACATTCTACCAACTTCACACACATTTTAGTTCACAACATATCCTCGGATTATGTCAAAATTGCTCAAGCTAGGATTAATAACATCACATGCATTCCAAATGACTAGCATGTATAAGAAATGAAAAAATGAACCCTGCGTGACAAAAAATAAAATAAAACACATCAAATTGTTCATTATGTTTTTAACAAGCCATTAGGTACTGCACAACATGTTTATACAAACATGAACTTGTTAAATAAAATGTACAGTCGTGGTGAATTCCAATAATCCACACAGGGTTTGTCATTGGGATGATGTAAACTGATTAGGGCCACAACGAAAGGAGAAGGGTCTACATTTGTTTTCCCTTGAACTTTCTTTCAATTTAAAAATAATCAAATTAAAATCACAACCCCTTTTAGTAGGCACTGCACGAAGCATCTCTCACACAGCTAGAACATCCTCATTTCTTAGATCACGTAGCTTTATTTTAAAGTGGCAATCCTTGGAGTGTTTTACCCAAACAGCAAGTGAGAGTGGTTAGAGATGTGTCTGGCTGATAGAATGTGTTCTGTTGCAACTGTCTCAATATGTCTGGCTAGTGACATCACCAGCAGATGCCTGGGCCACAGCGTGGATCACCATGGGGGTGGAGACATTGGTTGGAGCTGAAGGGACCACTCAGTGCTGCTGGCACCATGACGATTTGCTTTGTGTTAAAGTTATTCCATGCAAAGAAGCAGTGTAATCTAAATACATATGGTAATATAAATAAATAAAACTATTGTGCAGGAGGTAGTGTGTGTAATTGCATGTGTGAGTGTATATTGCATGGATAACTGTGACTGTGTGTACATGTATTGTGTGTATAACTTTGTGTGCGATGTGCCTCTGTGGTCCTTCTCTAGCTCCACTGGCTGGCACTCGCTGTGTTTAAAATTCAGTCCCAGAAAGTTTACACAGAGTGTACTTCTGCCTAGCTTTGTGTGACAAGCTTTAACGCAGCGTACCCATCAGCAGCTAAACAGCCACAGACCTCCCTGGACACACACACACACATTGACACACACACTTTCCATTCATGCATTTCTATTCCCATTGTTCCCTGTCACAGAAAATGTCAGTTAACAATTGTGGAACCTGTCAGGGTGAGAGCTACAGTAGTAGGCTACTGTGTATTTGTGGCTTTTTGCTCTGTCACATTCTAACGCGGGCTGATACATGCAAATTAGCAAAAGAAATCTGCGATAACCACCACACTTGTAACGTCTGCTCAAGAGTTTTTCAGTGTGATCTTTGAATAAAGCAAGTGATATACCACCTAGATGACATTTCAATGTAAGGGGGGGAGCAATACAGATTAAAGACTGACAGAGAGTCTGTCGGCTGCTAAATTTTGTCGAGTTGAGTTTGTAGAGTAACACTTCAGTCTCAGTAGACGATGTGGTGTACAATCTTATCACAGGAAGTAAAGTGTCAGTTTCCACCTATCAAGCCTTGGCCCTCCTTGAGACAGCACACCTGCAGGCACTATCACAAACCAAAACAAACCTTTTTAAACATCTCAAACACACATTCCACGAACATAATATTCTAATGCCTGGTAGATAATTCTGCATTTGTTTCGGTTGAGGAGAAGTAATATTAGCAATTTGATATTAAATAAAGGGTTCAGTGTTTTTATAAGCACTAGATTTAATTGAGGTAAATGTGATCCATGAATTAAGTTTACTGGCAGTTACAAAATGGTCTGAAAAACCAATATCATCCAGTGCATCATTACTGACAGTAGTAGTAAAATATTGTGGTAAAAGTCCCAATATTAGGTGAGAAGTCAACGATATTGTACGTCATCATCACAGATGTGTTCTTTATAACTCATTACAGATATTTCTAATAATATCTTGAGGTGCATGAGGACAGTTCTGGGAAGCCCTATGCATTCGGAGCAATATTTACATGAGCTGTTAGGAAAACATTCTTTGTGATGCTAAGCAGTGGTGCTACTGTGTTCTACAGTAACTTAGATAAAATAGGATTTAGGCATATAATACTACATGTGAATGTATGATAAGGAACTTACTGATACGATTCCCCATACAATGCGATAATATTGGAAACATATCAAAAACATACAATAAACAATGCCTTTTTAATCTTTGAAAAATCATAGGGGGCAATAAGGCAATTTGTTGAATATATACAGTGTTTTTTTTAGACACTTTCTTCGGTATGAAACCAACTTAGTTCACTGGTCCGGACAACTCCTGAAAATATCTTCTTTGACATGTATCTCTACAGTTAACCCTAAGCTGTTAAACTGACCTAGGACCGTTGGACTGGTTCGGCAGTTCAGTAGCATTACAGCAGTTTTGTGTACCTTATTTGATTCATAGAATCGCAAAACCCAAAAGTGAACAAAACTCTGCTTGTGTTTGTCTGCGTTTATTTTGTGCTGTGTGAGCTGTACAATCAGAGGTCACCAGATCTCGTCTTTATCTTAATGTATTCACAGACTGTCAGACCTTGTATGTTTCTATCAGACTCCTTTAGCTGTAGTTTCAAAGTGTCTGGCAAATTAAATGATTTAAAGGTATGACTTACAATGATTATACTTTTATCTTTGCCAACACAATCTATAGTATGCTTTTTGCTGTGTCCATACTTGGCTTAACTCTTCAGTACTCTTTAATTTAAAATTAACATTACATGTAGGCTACCATTACACAAAGGTGATGTCATCAATCGGAATGAAAAGTTCTGTCATGGGGAACTACGTTCTCTCAAGGATGATGTAATGGTTTCCTTAAACAACTAAGTAAAATGGAAACATATAAACAGAAACAGTAATTTTGAGTAACAATAAACACATATTCTTGAATGAGATCTAAAAACAACAGCATGACTGGAATCTTTACAATCCAAGACCAAACCTGGCAACCCAATATAAGACCCTAGATGAGAACAGTATTGGCATTCTTTCAAATAAGGTGTTTTATTCAGTTTGCTTGGCGTATTGCAACCATTAGAATATTGTGCATAAAAACAAAAAGATTAAGTGCACCTAAAATATACGCACATCCTCATTGAGAGCTGACCTAACCTGCCAAAATAATTTTTACCTCAAGTCAGAAAAAACTACCTTTACCTCACTACCTTAACATGCCTTGATGTAACATGTTCAGATACACCTAGATTAAACCATACAGTAGCATCATAACTCCCTATAACATAGTCAATACAATGTCATAACACTTGGTTAACATTTTCAAATATGTACAGCTATTGTAGCATATAACATATTATTGTGTGGTGAGTTATAATACACAAGGGTATCAAAGCAAATCAGTCAAACATGTAGCATACTTAAGACAAAACATGATTGTTACTGATGACTAAAGGGCATTCGCTACTGTAGCTTATTAGCCTGGAAAAATCCAGCCCCAAATTCGGAGGATATTTGGGTCTGGCATCGAGTAATGAAAATGACCCAACTCGAGGGGCGGCACCAAGCATGCATTTGAAAATCTCAAGGTACGCAATTGGATAACACTACGACCTATCACCAGTGGTTTTTCGCTAAGCCCCTATGGCGGAGCTAACTAGTAGATAAAACTCT
>JACXGM010030094.1:0-13503 GCA_016801145.1 Umbra pygmaea
CATCCCTGTGTAGATACTGTATTACCCTGCTGCTCTGATGTTAATTCTATCATCCCTGTGTAGATACTGTATTACCCTGCTGCTCTGATGTTAACTCTATCATCCCTGTGTAGATACTGTATTACCCTGCTGCTCTGATGTTAACTCTAACATCCCTGTGTAGATACTGTATTATCCTGCTGCTCTGATGTTAACTCTAACATCCCTGTGTAGATACTGTATTATCCTGCTGCTCTGACGTTAACTCTAACATCCCTGTGTAGATATTGTATTATCCTGCTGCTCTGATGCTAACTCTAATATCCTTGAGTAGATCAGTGTCATAGGCACGGGTGTGCCAGGGTGTGCTTGTGCCACCCAAAGAGGCAGCTGGCACACCCAGAAATCAGACGCATAATGCACTTTTTGTCATAGACTTAGCAAAGTTTTTTTTAAACCTAGTCTATTATGGTCTAATTATAATATTTGTTCATTTTAAATAAATTCTTATTTTTTTCATTAAAAAACAACATCTAGATCCATGCCTACACATTTAAGTGTATGCGCAAAAATAGCCGCCAACGTGACCCCAGCGAATATCACAGGAGACTAGCAGTGTCGTAGACTGAAACCGGCGTAATAGGCCAACACATTCAGCAGCTAATCTTGATCTGTATGTGCCAGTACAGTGCGATACATCGAAGTTGTGCGCTTACAGGTACAGACTTTATGCATAGTGTTGCGTTTGTTTGTCAAAGGTATTTTAATGTATGGTCTGTTTGCTATGGATCAACATCAATGTATCCCCTTTCTCTGTATCGAGAACATACATTTACTATTCCAACAGAACTTGTTAAGTTAGTAGTATTGTAACGATTAATTTACACACCCTGTATATTATTTATTTGCTCCCATGACTGTTTAACACTGTCGGGGTTGCAAATGAAAGAATAAAATAGATAAAATTGTTATAGTACACCATCAGCATGAAGCAGGCCCGGCGGCACGAGGGGGCAAAAGGGGGCAATGCCCCCTCAGTTAGAATATTTTGCCTCCTCAGTTTTGATTTCAGTATGTGTCCTACAAATCCCTCCACAGTCAGGCCTAGCTGCAATTTGTTGCATTGATTATTACGCTGTGCCGCTGCACAGGAATCAAAACCAGCGGGTTAACATAAAAACGTCACACATTGGTAAAAATCATACGCTGATTGGCCTTCACACAGTAGAAAGGCTGGCTCAATTTGAAATGGATGATTACGTTTAAATGTAGCCTAGTAGTAGATTGTTTCCACCGGAAAGAAGTTTCACAGCTCAATTATGGTTGTTTGAAAGTGGTTTTGCAGATCATCAACTCAAAGTGGCGTGGAAATGGAGAGGACAGTGTTGATAATTATATTCTATATAATCATGTTTAAATACAGTTTGAACAGGTTAGAATGGTATTACTATTAAAAAGAGTTATATGGCTATAGTTAAGGGCCTGTTGTAGGATTCTAGGACATGTAGACAGACAGGGAACATGTTCAGGGTCAAGATAAGACTTTCCTTTAGGAGAGGAGACGAAGGAAGCAAGGCCAAAGAATGATGTAGGGGGGGAGAGAGAGAGAGAGCCCTTACAGTTTGTATACTATAACATCAGAATAAGCAGTAGCTTATGGCTTAGGACTTATAACTTATAACTCTGTTATATATTAGACAGCTTATAGCTATATGAACTATTGTAGGTTAGACTGTAATTCCATCACAGGTCTAATACATGTAGATGCCATTCAGACTAATAGAACAGGGCATTTTACTGACAGGACATTTAGACAGATAGGGGTTACTGAGTTATTCAGAAAGGAGTGCACTAAGGAGTATGGATCATATAGGCAGACAATCAGGTTAGAACATTAAGAGATAGTAACCAGATAAGAGGTTGAGGTGACCGGCACATGTTCTCACATGAGACAAGTCACGAGTTGAGGGGAACCTACGAGAACCTTCTAGAAGGTATGTGTGAACAACAATGCAAAGGCTATATAACCCGGATCCATAAGAGCATTCGGGGCATTTCCCAGAACACGTCTTCATGCCTTGTTATGAGATGACCCTGTTTCCGTAACGAGAAGTACTTTATTAAACATTCTATTATCTACCACAACCTGACTCCTGAAACTATCATTTCAACAAAGATCTTACCCAAGCCTGAATTTAACACTTAACAACAGCCACAGAGGCTGCCTTGCCAACATTGCCGGTAACACCGAGACATTCGACCACCGATGCCACTCGGCCTAGCTGCAGCAGAGTAACTACCTCTGTGGTTGGTCCTATAATGTTAACTTATAAGGTGGCTTGAGGAGTTAGCCAGTATACTGTGACTACCTCTGTTGTTGGTTCCCGTTCCTTGCTATGTTTTGCCACGCTTGGATGAAGGGGTGATGTTTTGACTGTGTATCATGTTAGTAAAGAATAAACTCAAACTTTCCACTGTGCTGTGTACTGACCTGTTTTTGGATGTCTGGAGTGAGAGTTGTAAGGCTCACTGAGAGGCTTTTGCGTTAGAATCCAATGTCTGACTTTGGTTTGATTAGAAAGCAATGTCTTTTAATTATATTTGCAAATACGTTTAGACGTGAATATCAATGACTTATCCTATTTTCTATTTTGCCTGCAGCATTTCTGTGCGCACAAGACTGTTCATGTGCGCGTAAGTCTGCTGTAGAATCGCGACTAGCAGTTCAAACGAACTGTCACGACAGCCAGGGAGTGATAGGGTGTCGTGACATGGAACTGACGGTGTGGCACTGATTATATGTTTTATGTATTATTGTTTGTATTGTGTTCGATTTTGTTACTAACTGTGTTATGGTTTATCGCGCCAACTTCTGGGCACTGGGAATGAGGTAGGCACTTGGTTACTCATTACGTATATATGGTGCTCTGGATAAATACCTACAACGGTCGGTAATGAGTAATCAAGATGCCTATTTAATCCCGGTGTTCCGGAATGGTCGGCGTGTGCTATTGTGGATTTGTCCCTGTTTTATGTTGGATATACTTACTTACGGAGTTTCTGTTATGGATGTGAGGGGAATATAGTATTGCTGATGTCTTCTTGGCCAGGTCACTCTTGAACAAGAGACTTTGTGATTCAATGGGGAAGAGGGTTCTGTGTGAGTATCTCTGGTGTGTGCAAGTGTGTATTTCTGCGTACCCTGAGGTGTGTGTGTGTGTACCTCTGCCGGCCCTGGCGTGTGTGTGTGTGTACCTCTGCCGGCCCTGGCGTGTGTGTCAGTGGACTGTCTCTGGTCCTGCTCCTGCTGTAGTTGTTGGATCATGTTATCCAGAGGAGAGGCTCCCTCAACAGCCTGCTCACTGACCACCTGGTTCAGGCCTGTTTACAGACACAGGTTATGGTACAAACATGTGGTATAAACCGGATTACAGACACATATGATATTATAGACAGTGTTGCTGTCCCAGTATCACTGTGTGTGTGTACCTGAGGAGGTCACTCCCATCTGAGGTATGAGCTGTTGGTCTCGGCAGCTCTCTCTCCCGGGGACGAGGCGCTGGTACCGTGGGGGGTGGGGGTTCCCGTCCACGTCCACCAGAAAGGGAGGGGGCATGAGGTGGGGGGCCTGCTGGGTCTGCTCGTCCAGAACGTAGTTGTTGGCGTCACGGATCAACGGCCGGTAGTCTGTGTGGAAGAACATCTGGTCCGCTATCTGGCAGAATGAAAGAAACATTAGACTGTTTCAGTGTTTCAGTCAGACTTAGATGTCATCTAGATTTGTTGAATGGTTTCTGTACGATGGTTGTAGAGTGGTTGTAGAGTGGTTGTAAAGTAGTTGTAGTGGTTGTAGAGTTGTTGTAGAGTGGTTGTTGTGTAGAATTTGTGTAGTGTGGGAGAGTTTCAAATATGGGGCCGGTTTCACAGACACAGATTAAGCCTAGTCCTGGACTAAATAATAAAGTTGAATGGAAATCTCCAATAATCTTGCTTTTTTAGTCTAAGACTAGGGTTAATCCTTGTCCATGAAACCAGTCCATAGTTCCTTGTTCTTCTTAAACAAAAAGTAATTGTTTGTTTTTTGGCGGTGTAGAGCTACTATAGTACTACCGTATAGCGTAGTCATAGTGTATTGCGTAGTCATAGCGTATAGCGCAGTCATAGTGTATAGCGTAGTCATAGTGTATAGCGTAGTCATAGTGTATAGCGTAGTCATAGTGTATAGCGTAGTCATAGTGTATAGCGTAGTCATAGTGTATAGCGTAGTCATAGTGTATAGCGTAGTCATAGTGTATAGCGTAGTCATAGGGTATAGCGTAGTCACAGGGTATAGCGTAGTCACAGGGTATAGCGTAGTCACAGCGTATAGCGTAGTCACAGCGTATAGCGTAGTCACAGCGTATAGCGTAGTCACAGCGTATAGCGTAGTCACAGCGTATAGCGTAGTCACAGCGTATAGCGTAGTCATAGTGTATAGCGTAGTCATAGCGTATAGCGTAGTCATAGCGTATAGCGTAGTCATAGCGTATAGCGTAGTCATAGTGTATAGCGTAGTCATAGTGTATAGCGTAGTCATAGTGTATAGCGTAGTCATAGTGTATAGCATAGTCATAGTGTATAGCGTAGTCATAGAGTATAGCGTAGTCATAGTGTAATCATATTAGTAGTATAGTAGTAGTTGTATTTTACATACTAGTGTAGTAGTAGTTGATCTATATTATAGCAGTGGTACTAGTATATAATAATAATCATTGTTGCTTAAAAATATATAGCTAGAATACAAGAAGTATACTATTAGTATAATAGTATCATAGTAGTAGAATAGTACCAGTTTGATAGTACTATAATATTGAATATTACAGAGTATAGCCGTCACGTGATGTACACCTTGTCATACTTGCTGCTGGAACCGAAGCCGAAAATAAGCAGGTGACCATGTGAGTCTGTGGCTGCAAAGTGCTGACCGTCTGGACTACATTTACAGTCAAACACTGCTCCATGGCCCTGCCCCTCGATCTAGAATAATAACAGTCAAATTAAGTTTATTAGAACCACTATTACAGTTAAACCATGAAACGGATCTATAACAATAAAACATGTAATGATAGTGATATTTCAGTACAACATTATAACAGATAAGGCCATGTAAACTGATTTATAACAATAAAACATGTAATGATAGTGATATTAAAGTACAACAATATAACAGATAAGGCCATGTAAACTGATCTATAACAATAAAACATGTAATGATAGTGATATTTAAGTACAACAATATAACAGATAAGGCCATGTAAACTGATCTATAACAATAAAACCTGTAATGATAGTAATATTTAGGTACAACAATATAACAGATAAGGTCATGTAAACTGATCTATAACAATAAAACATGTAATGATAGTGATATTTAAGTACAACAATATAACAGATAAGGCCATGTCAACTGATCTATAACAATAAAACATGTAATGATAGTGATATTTAAGTACAACATTATAACAGATAAGCCCATGTAAACTGATCTAGAACAATAAAACATGTAATGATAGTGATATTTAAGTACAACAATATAACAGATAAGCCCATGTCAACTGATCCGCACACATCATCAACCCTATTCTGGCAGGTCACTCAACAGAGGCCACTCCCCTCAGTGTCACAGGCTCCTCCTCCTCTCCCTTCTCCTGCTCATCCTCCCATAAAAAAATAATTTCTTCTTCCAAATAGTAAAATATATTATTTTGTATTATACGAGTCCATGATGTCATAACTTTATCGGGCATCGTCATGAGGACATTTATTAACATTGCGTTCAAACAATCTGTCCTTCACTTAGTATAATTATACGAGAACCAGTTGTTCTGGAACCAAAAACTCATGATAGTCAGCGGTTCGAGCCTGACTATGGGTTCTCTGACTTTAACCGGACCTCCTGCACGAAGGCAACACAAATCAGCATAGCGCTGCTCGGGATTTGCATTAAATAACTCATATTATCTATCCTGTCATGTCGTTCTCCAGCGACTCCTTGTGTCCAGATAATAGCTGCTTTAGGACTGCAGGGATTTTTGCAGTTCCTAGAACATAACGTTCCTATAACCCTTTTTTTCTTGTGAAATTTGGGGATTATTTAGTTCCTCACACCGCAGTTCCTTTAACTCTTTCAGCTCCTACTCCAGACCAGGGACTTTCCCTTTTCCCTTTTCCTAGGTCTACATTGATTGGTCCAACTTCCCGTCATTTCGTTAGTCTGCTGCGTATATTACATATTATGCTGGAGCCTTTGTCTTCTGTGTTTCTTTGTTAAGTAGCTACTCAATTTTGATGACTCCAGCCTTGTTTTTAAACGCCGACGTTCGATCTCCGTTATGAGCACATATCAACACAACACTCTTTCTTTTAATTGTATTGGATGTCGTTTTCAGCCTCGTAATCTGAAAAAACAAACAGCAAGCCGCTGAAGGAACCCAGCACTACTTGGGCTGAAAACAACCAGATCATCCGCATAGACATAAGATGATTTACACACTTATCTCCAATCATACACCCAGTGTTACAAACATTAAACTGTGAAATGTTGTTGTATGTGGCGCTACACTAAAGTCTAGTGACAACGCTAAAAGACAGTTGCTGTGCTTGCGTCACTCCCTTATCCCTCCTACCAGTTCCTATGGCCACTTGACCAGTGCGAATGCAAATAGCAAAACCGGTTTTGGGGGAGAGTAGTTAGTAGAACTGTTTAGAAGTGGACTGTTCCTGTATCTACTTGGTCAAAAAGCGGCGAATAAAGGCCTGGTAACTACACATCCTGCCCCTGTTTCTACAGCTATTGATTATTTGACACAGGTCCTTCTCAAACCTCTCCTGGGGGATTCCCAGCCGTCTGTAACCCTGAACTAGCTCATCTGATTCAAGCAGGTAAGGGCTTGATGATTAGTTGACAGGTTGATTCAGGTGTGCTAGCTCTGGGGCGGCGTTACGGCGGCCCCTAGATAGACCCTGTAGTTTAATGATCAAACACAACCCACTCAGCCCCTCACCATGTTGAAGTAGGAGCGTATCTTGACCCCACGAGCTAGGTCCCAGACGACGGCGTTCCCATCATGCCCAGCGCTGAATAGAATGCGGGGGTCAAAAGGGTGTGGCTCCAGCACAAACACTTCGTCCTCGTGCCCCTACAGGAACAAGAGTGCAATTAGAAATGACTCAAACCACGTGAGATTGCAACAGGATCTCACAGGATAAGAGTCTATTTCGGACCACGTGGTTCCAGATTCTGCACTCATGCACGTGCGTACCATCAGTACGTGGATGAGGTGTCCTGTGGTGGAGTTCCAGACTTTGAGCGTCAGGTTGTTGGCAGCCGTGATGACTGTGTTGTCATGCCGATCCCATGCTACCATAGTAACCTTTAACTTGGTCACCTTGTCTTCCAAGGGAGGGGGGTTGTATTTCCTGGTAGATATATGACATCACATCATCAATAATGACATCACTAAGAGACATGGTTATTGTCCTACACACAACAACATCTAGGAATTACTACATAAAAAGGTGTGTGTACCCTGGTATCTTGGTCTGCATGTCCAGTAGAATACTCTTCCACTCCTGTTGTTGAAGTTGCCAGATACGAGCCGTACCGTCCCTGCTGCCACTAACAAACCTACATATGCAATTACACGATTAACACACACATAATTATTTTTATTAATTATTATTATTAAACCTGCACTAAGAAATGTTTTTGAAAACTAACAATAAATACAAAAACAAGTGTTTTTAGGACTAGTACACTGTAGGAAATAGTATATTGGATCCAGTGGTTGAAAATCTCAACTTAAATAATATGAAATACAGACAATAGCAAAAAAGCAATATCGATAGTTCACAATATCTAACTAAAAACGTAGGCTATGTATATTATGGACAACACACACACACACACACATGATTTTGACCTAAAAGTCCATGTTCCCTATTTCTTAGCCCTAATCATAATTTTATATATTTTTGTCAGGTTTATGTATGGTTGTGGGGCCATCGCCGAAATTTCAGGGCCCCACAACCATACAAAAAGAAGGCCACACACACATACATTATTACCAAACACAATATGTAAAAAGTAATTCGATCAATAATTCATATAGTGTATCCATTTCATGAAGCCTTTTTTACATGAGCAGTTGTCACAACGTGTTTTGACAGAGAGAAGGAATACCATTCACCATTCACACTCTCTCTCCCTGCACCCTGGTAGAGTGGGAGATTAGGGGATTTCCAGTGAATTGACACACACATTCAGAAGACAGTGTTTTGCTGAACAAATCTCAATACAGTATAACACCATTCTCACCCTCCCACTCAACCTCTCTGTTTGCAGATATAACCTCTCCTCCCTGGGTTCCAGATCTGCCTGTGACGGCCAGTTTCTATGGCCAGGTTGTGCTCACTGAGTGCATTCTCAGTATATTTCTCATTTTTATATCAGTCAGTGGTCAGATAGTCTGCCACTGTGTACTGTCTGTTTAGAGCCAAATAGCATTGGAGTTTACGTAGATTTTTTGTGGTTTCTTTCCAATAAGTAATGTAACTAAGGCTGCAAATAATGATTATTTGGATAATCGATTAATCTGTCAATTATTTCTTCGATGAATCGATGAATCGGATAAACAGATTAAAAAATATTTCCATAATTTACTTTAAAAAAATAAAAGTTATTCCAAAATGACAATTTTAACACATAACAGAGCTAAATGTATGCTAATAAACCTGTGCAAAAGATATGCTAATTTCTTTAGTAAAGTGCAAAATATGGTTAGTTAGCTAGCTAGATTTCTCATCCCTCTTGTCTAAAATCGTCACATCTGCAACCAAGATATCTGCGCCCGTAACGGCAAATTCGATGACCCAAATCAGATCTTCACAAACCAATGGGTGACGTCACACGGCTCCATCCAGTAATATACAAACTATGGTCCTGAGGCTTTGTTGGATTGTTGTTGGTTTGTGACCTTAGTCTCATGATCAGCTGACTAAGGGGACTCTTCTCTATGGTCTCCTCCTAATATTGGAGAACTATGTAGTGGTAGGAATAATTGTCTTTAAATTATTGTAAAATTTGGTGGCTCTTTTTTGGATATTAATTAGAAGAGGGTATTGGTCTAATTCTGCCCTGCATGCATTACTTTGTTTTCCTCTGGACTCTAAGGATGCTCTTACAGAATTCTGCATGCAGGGTTTCAATTGGGTGTTTGACCCGTTCATCAGATTCTTGTTTTGTAAGCGGGCCCCACACTTCACTGCCATATAGTGCAATTGGTTCAATTATTGATTTGAATTTGATCCAGATACTAATTGATGTCTAATTTGATACTTCTTTTAAATGTATAAAAGCGTTCATTGCTCTGTCTCTCAGTTCATTCACAGCCAGGTTGAAGTTCTCTGTGGAGCTCATTTTTAGTCCCAAATATATCTAGCATGTTCTATTGGAGTATGCGTGTTCTACTGGAATAGGGCCTAATAACAAAGTACATCTGTTTTCTAGATATCTGGACCATTTCTCTTCTTTAGATTGACTGCCAGTACCCAGGTCTGACAGAACTGATGCAGAACATTTAAATTTTGTTGTAGGCCCTCTTTGGTTTGTGACAGTAGCACCAGATCGTCTGCATACAGAACACATTTTATTTCTGTGTCATGAAGACTTAGTCCTGGGGCTATTGATTTTTCAAGCATGTTGATCAATTCATTATTGTAGATATTAAATAGACTTGAGCTTAAGTTGTTCCCTTGTTTTAGTCCTCGCTCTTGAGGAAACAAATCTGTGCATTCTCAAATTTCAACTGTACACATTATTTCTGTACATTGATTTAATAACATCATATATGTTTTTCCACCCACACCACTTTCAATTAAATAATATTTTTGGTTGTTTTGATTTATGTCAATGAGGGTGTAAAGGGTATAGATATGATCTGATGTTCAATGATTTGGTAGGAATCCAATTTGACTTTCGCTTAGGACATTGTGTTTGTTAAGATAATGCAGTAATATGCTGTTCATGATGGCACATGATGATCTCTCTCTTTCTCACACACACACACACACCTTACCTGTCACTGCAGTTTGAGAATTGGATGCTGTCCACTTTATCCTGAGAGAGAGGAGAGAGACAGACAGCGCCAGAGCAAGAGAGAGAGAGAGCGAGAGAGAGAGACAGAATGAGAGAGACATTGACAGACAGGCAGACATGGTTAGCTCACACTCAACTCTTTGCACTCTCTCTCTCTCTCTCTCTCTCTCTCTCTCTCTCTACTCACAGTGTGTGCCTCCAGTTCTGAGATCTTCTCAGGTTGCCCAGAGCCGAAGTAGAAGACTCTGATGATGTGGTCCGTGCTCCCTGTGGCCAGGAACATTCCACCTGTAATCATAAATACACACAATCAATAATCAATATCATCAACATGTGGAAATCCATGTACCACACAGTACTTTGCAAAAAAAGTCTTAGGCACACAAAATTTGTTTTTAACACAAATCTAGTCGTACATTTCTGTTTTTTTCTGCTTTAGTTAGTGTCAGTAGAAAATCTAAATGTTTAGATGTGCAAACATTAATTTGCTCAAAAAAAGCTAAGTTAAAGAAAATTATTTGTATTTTCTGATAGTATTGGTCTTCAGAGTATTCGTTTTTATTTAGGAACTTCTTATTTCCTTGTTTTTTAAGGCATCTTTACAGATTATTTCTCATGTATTTCATAGTTTAATTGACAGAACATCCTTGAAAAGGCTGTGGGTCTAAACGGGACTTTTGGTGTAATGTGGTAAGATGTTTTCACAGCACTGTATTTCAGATGCCTCCCTGGGTACCTGCACTGAAGGAGGAGCAAATCATCTGGACTCCAGGTCTGGAACGTTCTGTAAATTTACCAGGACCCTGCCTGGACACACACACACACACACACACACACACACAGTTAGTACCAGCCTGGTTATGTGTGCATATTCATACTGTCATAGAAAGTGAGAAGGAATTTATTTTATTGAGGACATTTTAGAAGTGTTCACCCTTTGGTCCTCACAATACATGTTATTTTTAGGCTTTATGTTAGGGTTTAGGGTTATAAATTAGTTTACGATTAGGATTAAAATTAGCAATTGCAGTTTTTGAGCAGTTGCTTAAATACATGAAATAATTATATGCATTTTTCAATTTTTTTTATCGTCACTGATTATTTAGTTGAATCATTATTGGTCAAATTCAGTTCTTAAACATGGAGTAAGAACACAACTAATGACAAATATTGGAAAGGGGTTTAGCCTAGGTTAGGGCTGGGCGATAAAACGATAACGATATGTCTCGCGATAGAAAAGTAATCAATATCAATAAAAAATGCGTTCGATAAAACGGTCGATAATTTCATTTGCTTCATGCATGCATGTATGCGCGTGTGTCTATGTGCACGTGTGTCTATGTGCTCATATGTCTATGTGTGCGTGTGTCTACGTGCGCGTGTCTACGTGCGCGTGTCTACGTGCGCGTGTGTCTATGTGCGCGTGTGTCTATGTGCGCGTGTGTGTGTGTGTTTGCATGTATGTGTGTGCATGTATGTGTGTGCATGTATGTGTATGTGAGTGTCTCACCCAAACTTGAGCGTGCGTGCATCCCACTGCCAGAAGCAGATGGTTCCGTCAGCTCCAGTGGAAGACAGGAACCTCTTAGAACCGCTGACCAAAGGAGAGAACTAAACGCGCACATAAAACACATTTATATCAAAGACTGACTAATGCAATTGATAAACACAAGCACAACTTGTCATGCCGTCATTGCAATTCCTTCAAATGTCAAAATAAGTACTGTACATACAGTGTAGGAAATCCTTGTTTATCTATATAGCTTTTTTACATTTTTAAAACATCAACAAATGCAGTTTGTACAGCTTATGTATGGTGATCATTGAAAGAGAAAATAGTTACCGGTACTGTGTGAAATTCTACTAGTACTACTTGCTAAGGTACAATATGTAGTTTTCCAGAACAATAACAAAAGATGTACTTTGTTCAAAAAAGCAAAAAAGCAAACTTCACTATACCTTAGGGCTGTAACGATATGTGGTATGAAACCGAAATCGCGACACTCAGATCCACGAACCTGTGTTGCAGTCTGAGAAGGCTGAATCGCGACAAACCCTCTCTCAGAGTTATCCTTCCTGTCCAGATCTAATGCAACCACATCTTTAAATTACTATTAGTATTATTTGAACTGAACATTATAAAATACGTAGACCTACATCACAAAACTAGTTGATGATAAATTATTAAATTTCACCTGTAAGCATCCTCCAATTACGTGTCATCTGACTACCTTTCCAATCATGTGAGGCCTACCTGCAAAAGTTGAGCTAGTTGAACAACGTGTCCACAGATCATTTAAAAGACTTAAATAATCTTATTTTTGTTTTCCAGAATTTAAGGTCTAAAAATGTCTGAAATCTGGATTTCTAAGTTCTCAAATAAATTCAACATTCATGCTATTTTTGTTTAATTGTATTTTGTTGAAAGAAGCCATAAGCACTTTCTTTGAGAAACATTTAGTTAGCAACTGCTGGCAGATTATAATAATAGCAGGTGATTGCGGCAGCTCCATGAGTTTACCTCACAGCAATGCAGCTACTTTGTTCGTTAGTTACTTTATAAGCTTTGTCTGTTTGTGAGTCTTGTTTATGATATTTCATTTGTGTCCTTGCAGCTTTGTTTACTGAAACATATTTCTTGTGATCAGTATTAAATTGCGCATCTCTCTCAGTAGCTCAAAGCAATGAAAATAACGACCCACTCATTGAGCAGTTAACCACCACGTTCTCGTTCTGTTTCATTAGCGCAGGGCATACAGTGTGGAGCCAAGTATTACTTTTGAACAATGCATTCTACCAACTGAACAGCCAGACTTTGTGGAGTTTCTTCTTATTAGTTTGAACTGCTGGTCGTGAGTGTGAAACAGAAGTCATTTAATTTACTTCGTAAATGTAAGAGAACTCGATTGAAGAAAGATTTTCAACATGCCCGAATCATCTCCACAATGGAGTTTAGGTCTGTTTGTCTTTAAACAGTATTTTGTTACAAAGACAACATAAGTGTTGTAGCTTTGGCTATTCAGTTATTTTACTTAGGTATATTGTTAATAATTTGCATAGTTAATATTGTTGTTTGGTCAGTTTATACAGGTTTTTTAAATGTTATTTACTAAAAATATCATTTTTTTCCTCTCACCCCCTCAAAAGAAAATTGAGGTTTGTATCGAATCGTGGGTCAAAAACCGTGATATAGGGCTGCAGCTATCGATTATTTTAGTATTTGAGTATTCTATCGATCATTCCATCGATTAATCGAGTAATCGGCTAAGAAATACTTTGTTTTATTGAAGGGCAATAATGTACAATACTTTGGTTTAATTTTCTGAAAAACCAAATTTTTATTGCCTAAATTGCTTACAATATCATCTCTCAAAAAAACTAAATATTAA
>JACXGM010030095.1:0-13417 GCA_016801145.1 Umbra pygmaea
CTTGGTAAATTCGGGAGAAACTTACTACCGCAAGTTAACAAAATGTAATAAAATAAACATCCTAATGTATATTTTCAACGTTTTCTTTATAGCAGCTTGAAAGAACACATATTGAAGGAGTAAACTAGCCCAAAATCTCAAAATTGACCACTGCATGAAAAATCTATGTTTTTGCCTGCCGTGTCTCGCCTTAAGAGTGGACTGATTGTTTTGAGTTATTTTTAAATAACAGCAGTTTTCACAAAGGACTTCGACAGACACTCGGCCCAAAACCCCCAAGTGCAAGCAACACAAGTGATGCACAGTGGCTAGGAAAAAGTCCCTAGTAGGTGGGACCTAGGAAGAAACCTAGAGAGAGGCCAGACTCAAGGGGGTGGCCAGTCCTCTTCTGGCTGTACCAGCTGTGGGATCTGTAGGTAAACAGCCCATTGTATTAAAGTCACATTATTTACCAGTGTTCAATTATTGTCCAAAAATGAAGTAAGGATAGGTGGGCTTTGACCATAGTCAAACATTTGTGCCATGGACTCTTGTCTAGGCTTTCTACCCAAAACTGTTTTAAACACTAATAACACTAACAGAAGCTCGCCTGCAGGCACACACTGCCACGATGATGGGTTTTTTAATACGTTGGATGATTTTAAAGCAAGCACTTGTGGGGTCTGCCAAATGGACAAAGTATACTGAACATTTGCCCAACTGCTGCTGGACAAACTTTTATTTGTGAGAACTGCACATGTATCGGTGAAGCTATCATGATCTATCATGATATCATGATCTCTACATCGGGTAAAAAATAGGATTTTCCTCTTCTGGAGAAAATGGTCTCTTCCACTCAGTTGATAAACAGCTGGTCGAAAGTTACACATAGTAAATGTAAAGCTGAAAAAGTTACCTTTTATTGACCACCTGGAAAGTCCCTCTTATTGGAAGTTTCAGATCCTG
This sequence comes from Umbra pygmaea, assembly GCA_016801145.1. Classification (NCBI taxonomy): domain Eukaryota; kingdom Metazoa; phylum Chordata; class Actinopteri; order Esociformes; family Umbridae; genus Umbra; species Umbra pygmaea. The sequence goes on from JACXGM010030095.1 coordinate 946, forward strand.
TTCCATTACATAATTTATTTGCTTCGATTGGTAACACTCAGAAAGTGGATATGGGCACACTCGATCATCCTTTGTCCATCACCAGGGAAAATAGCTTGGGTCTAGATGCCTTTGTCTTCTGTCCCCCTCGCGGTGAGTGAAGTTGACTGGTCAGTGTGACCAGGGGCGTCATGCCCATTGAAATTGAGGGGGCATGTGCCCCTTCAGATTTTTGAGCCAAGTGGATTTTCCTTTTAATATCAGTATTTGTGGGCACCTGTTTCCGTGTCTTGTGCACTCTGTGCCCCCTTAAAAAAATATGTCCATGACGCTTCTGAGTGTGACCTAAAGCTAGGCCTCTTAGAGAAATGTTCAACAACAAGCTGGAATTCTGTTGTTCGCAAAGTCAACGTCCACAATCCCAGAACGCTCTGTTAAACGCTCTGTTATCCCGCTCTGTTAAACGCTCTGTTATCCCGGAGCAATAATGAATATGGAGAATGGATATAATTGCAATATTTCTCAAAATCAATGAGTAACTTCCTCACGCAGAAAGTATTGTCATTCATATCAGCTCTAATGATGTCATGGATAGAAACTCAGAGAGTATAAAAAGATCTACAATATATGTTTAGGCTAATCAAGGAAGTATAGATGCTTCTTATTGTTTCTGGTTCTGTTCCTTCTCTTCATTTTGTAGAAGTTTGTGGTCTATTCATGTATGGTTACAAAACCACAGTCAGTGTAATGGATTTCTTTTTGTTTTTAACTTTGATTCTTTTAGGGGAATATCTGACATTTTTTGTTGTGATAGGTATCATCCAAATGAAAAAGGGTCACATCTACATTTTTCTAATATTGACGTCCTGCTGAACACTATCAAATGAAGGAACATTGCTAGGACATCTCAATCAAAGATGGATATTGACAATATTAACACATTATTTAACTAATTAATGGTTAGATGTGATGCTACAAAGCTAACACCTCTAATCCTGTGCAGGTAATCCCTAGCATAATGTCTAAGCGCTATTATTATAAACATACAGTTACATTCGTTTTTTCCTAGATGTGTTAGCATGGTAATCTTATGCTTATCAACACATTTGTCAATGTAGGCATGTGTAATCTGCCTACTCTGCATACCTTGAAAACTCCATATTTCCCCTCAAATTTTAAAACATGGCAAGGGCTTGAGTTAATGCACATTAACTCAAGCCCTTCTGGCTGGCGCCTTGCATGGCTGACACCGCCTTCGGTGTATGAATGTGTAAATGAATGGGTGAGTGTGAGGCAATGTAAAGCGCTTTGGTGGCCATTGTTGGTCAGAAAAAAACGCTATATAAATGCAGTCCATTTACCATTTACCATTTACCATTAACGTTCAATGGGTAAATGATTCCAACCCTGATATTTTAGTGTGTTCTGAAACATGGCTTAAGACTTTGTGAGGATATTATTTCAATTAATGATTATAATGTTTTCAGATGTGACAGAACGAAAGAAGGGTAGTAAAACAAATACTGAATGAATTAAACCAAACCCTGCCTTATTACAAAAAGGAACATAAATAATCTGAATATTGACATGTTTCTCTATGATGTATATTACTCTAATTTACTAAGTGTCTGTAGCATTGCTCCAGTGGAATTCATCATTGAACATTTTTCAAGTATTTTTAACTCTGTTTTAGACATGTATGCCCCTATTAAGACATAGAATTAAAGACAGGTTAAACCCATGGTTCACCAGTGAACTTGCTTCTGACTGGCTGATATTCAAGCAACTCAGAAACAAGTGTGCCTTCTCTGTTAAAAAGGTTTAAAAAATCAAGTTATTATTTAAATACAATTTCTATCAGTCATGGTGATCCAACTAAATTCTGGAAAGCTATAAATGACCTAAAAAGAAGTAGCCACTCCTCTGCCTAATTCAATAAAAACTGGATTCTAACACAAAATTGAATTTTGTGAAGCCTTCAATCAACATTTTATTACAGCTGAAAATGTACTTAAAGACAGAAATGGCATAATTTCATTGCCATTTCTGTCTTTAAATACCCTTCCAGCTGTAATAAAATGTTGATACCACTTGTACAGGTTCAGGACAGTAAATAGTTTTAAAAAAACTATAAAAATAAGTCAAATGTCCGCATCTCAGTAATGCTCCTGTGTAATTTTATTATAAAATGCACAGATAAACGGACAAAATTTCAATCCTACAAGTATTTTTGCCAGTGTCACGAAATCTAAAGACTTTTATGTTTTGTGGCATATTTGTTATATGTATTTAGTTTTACGTAAACTGTGTTTTGTTTAATGCGCCAACCTCTGGGAACAGGGGTCTGCCCTCCCGCCCATCTCTGTCCTGGTGGGACTTGGGGTGCTCTCTGCAGTTTTCTGCATTTTCTTGGGCATGTCCGGTGCAGTTTCATTTCAAAGGGGGTATTGTCATGAAATTTTTAGAATTTTATGTTTTGTGGCATATTTGTTATATGTTTTTAGTTTTATGTAAACTGTGTTTTGTTTAATGGGCTGACCTCTTGGCACTGAGAGAGTGGTAGGCACTTGATTATTCATTACGCATGAAGGGCGCTCTGGCTAAAAACCCACACCGGCACATAATGAGTAATCAAGATGTTCATCCCATTGTTCCAAAATGGCAGCGTGCATTATTTTGAGTCAACTCCTGTCATGGAGGAGAGGAGAACTGGAATTTATTTTATCCTGTAGAAAAAAATCTGTACGGAGAATATCAATTCAAACAAAGATTTTATGTTCAACTCCTCATTTAGACCTCTTTGAGATAAGGTCTGGAAGTAAGGTATCCAAAAGGACTCACGTCTTAATGATAAGGTCTGGAAGTAAGGTATCCAAAATGACTCACGTCTTAATAACATAACGTTGTCAATGTCGCACCCTCTGCGTGGCAGATGTACGTGTTCGATTCCAAGGTAGCGGAAGGTTTCAAGGTTGTGCTTGGCTTGAGTGAAATGGACGGCAAGTGGACTTTTAATGTCAATGTTCCAAATACAGCTTCTATGTTCAGTGATTCTGTTTTTTAGTGCTTGACGTGTCTTTCCCACATATGCCAGTCCGCAAGGGCACTTAGTGGTGCTTGGTGGTGTTGCATTATATTTTACCTCTAATCTGTATTGACAGAATATCTATATCAGAATAGTTGGTCATTAAAAAAATACAGCATCTAATCAGGAAGTTTGGTTCTCTCTGTGCACAGACTCCTCCCACAACATCATCCAATGTGAGCCTGCAGACCTTCCTGATTGGTTTATATCTGCTGACTGTGGTCTGAGCTGGGTCCTGGTGGTAGCTTCCAGAACTCTCTTTCTGATCCTCATTCCTGCTGCCTTCTTTATCGGGAACTCACACGGTCAGTCAATATCAGTATCAGTTTGTGATCATTTCAACAACAGTGATGTAACCAAAAATGATTTAGTTTGTGTTATTTATTTATTTTGTCATTAATGTTTTTGTTTTGTTAAAACTAGGAGTTTGTAAAGGCAGGAGGGAAATCCAGATGAGAAGAGACCAGTCATTCTCCATGTCTGTAGTGAATTAAACTTCTCTGTGATGTGGCCGCTGACATCATGAACTGTTGTCATGTTCTGTTTTGTCTCTTTTTTACCTACTGTTACGCCCCTACTGGTAGCTTTCTGAACCAGCAAGAGCACAACAATGAACCACAAACACAGGGGAGAAAAGCAACCCCACAAAGAGTTTTCTTATGTGTTAGTAAGTGTTAGTAAGAGCTCATTAATTAGAATGAATTTTATTTCTGGTTAAGTGTTTTTATTTGATTTTCCAATGTATTTTAAAAAGGTATAAAAGTCCCTCCAGAAAAATGTGATTATGCGATCGCAAAATTCAATGCATAATCAGCCAAAGTCTGCATATTTATGCGGCGGACGCATTTTTTAAAAATATGCTGCACTTTCAAAAAAGTCACATATCTTAGCAGAAAGTTTAGAAAATGTTGCGTTTACTTCACACAAGAGCAGCCTTTTCCCCCTGATGCCATGGAAACGTAGCCTGGGAGAACCCTGACGGACTTCCGGCAAATTAGATTTGCTCTGCAAGTCAGTCTGCCCAAGATCCCATTCAAGCCCATTTCCATTTTTTCCAAATCGAGGCACCAATCACAACCGTTGAGGCGGGCGTTATACGATGACAATAGCACAGCTATATACTGTCATTTGTTAAAGCAGACAATTACAACGATGGCTGCTACAATGAAACAGCCGCAATGTCACTCGTTCGAATCAGCTGGCACGTCTGTTTTAAGTAATTTGAACGTTTCCTTTTTGCTAAAAACCAAGCAAAAACAACGCTCAAACGGTTCATATCTAAAAAAAAGATGTTGTCGCGGTCTTGCCGACTCAACTCAGCAAACGTCTGATATATCCAATTGCGCCGAGAGGCCTTTGAGCGGCGTCCGTTGGTGATGCCCCTTTGGAAATGGGCTGTGAATGAACCTTGCCCAGACCCACTCTCAGTCTGAACTGAGAAGGGTCTGGTGTTAACCAGGCTAATGAGAACGTTATTAAGTGAAGTAATTACGCAATGTTTTTTGCAAGTTCCCACAATTTTTGCAAGTTATATCCTACATATTGCATCGCTTTTTTTAAGAAAACGTGCCGCATAATCAAGGATTTTAATCACATTTTTCTGGAAGGACTGGTATTATTGTGTCTAATTAGTTCCATAAATGAAGAAAATGAGCATACTAAGCCAGTTATGAAAACAGCAAATTTAGATCACACGTTGTTACACGTGTAACTGGCTTATTAATTACAAGGATAACAGACAACTCAATGCTCATCAGGCGATCCCTTTTATCACAAACCATGACATCACTTTGTATAAACTCCCTGGTTGGGTGATTCTTCTGGCGTCTTCCCTCAGTGCTAAGAAAGACCAAACTGTTATCTTCCTAGGCTTCAAATTTATTCATGCTATGTCAAAATGACCCCCACCCTAACTGAGGGTTCAAGCTGTGTAAACACCCTTAGGTCTATTTATGCCTATGGTGCCAGCATGTCTAGTAATTACTAACTGGGCAGGATGCCTTTTAACCTGTACTGACCATTGCTTAACTGAAATCTGACAAGGAGACATTCTTTAGCCTCCTTCCTGCTTTGTCTATTCCTTCCAGATGGAAAGCCTTTAGGCCAGCATCTTCTTAACTCTAACCCCCCTCTATATAAACAATGTGCTGTTCTAATTCCTTAAAACCAAAGTGATCACAACGGTTCTTGCAATCTCAATCATTAGACATTCAATATCTGTATTAAACATGTAATTATTTGTAATTATGATGACATTATACTGTCTTGCTTGTCTAAAACTTTTTAAAAGCATTAAACATGACATTTATCCATAATACTGCACCCACATTTCCAGGTTAATTAATTAATTTACAGATCATTCAAATATTAATTATAAGGGATTTATTTCATTATTAAGGATTACTGTAAACAACTTCCACAGTATATAACATTGTTTTGGTTTGTACTTTGTTTTGTATTGGGTCTCCATTCATGCATGTTTTGTATTTTGTTAATTGTCCTTTAAAGTAAATATGTGTCTTAACCAGTGTTATTGTTTGATTCACTAAAATGTGCACATTGAATAATTGGGGAGCTAGTGACCTAGTGGTTAGTACATCTGACTAGTGTCTGAGAGGTCATGGTTCAAATACCCTAACTGAAAGCTCTGTTGTTCTGTCCAAGAGCAAGACATTTAACCATGGTTGCTCCTCCTCCCCCTCTAACATTTCCCCCAGGTTGTTGCTGTAAAAAAGTTGATCATTAATCAGTAAAATACAAATAAAAAAAATCTTCACATGGGTTTTTAGTTATTTAAAGTATCTGTGCATGTAATGATGCTCATATTCAGAGTGGCATACAGTAGACATGTAGTCTAGACATTTGAAATACTTTAAATTTATGCCAAGACAACCAGAAACTGCAATACACATGATGCTTTACAGTACATGTATAATATATATCTTCATATTCAACTAATTTAAGAACTAATTTAACAGGAAGGTTTTCAGATGTTTCATGAAGATGGGTAGAGACTGCTGTTCATGTCTCCAGCCCTTCAAGGTCTAAGGGGTTTTAGGTCCACCTGGCACACAGTTGTATTTTTGGCCTCTTGTTGCTGGTGGACAGTGGCAGGTGTTTTCCAAAAGGCTCTTACTCTTCCACGTCGACAGAGGCTGTCCCCATTTCAGGAGCTTCTCTGTACCTGTTGTGGCCTTAACTGGCTGCTGGAGCATCCCAGGGGGCATTCTGGCCACTCTACCCACACAGTCCCAGCCCTCTGTATGATGGATCTTCAGAAGTCTTTTTCCCTTCAAGCACCACTCTATAGTAGTCATCTAAGCAGGGGAAATGGTTACTGGGAGTTGCGGGGGTCAGTGTTAGGATTGGTAGAGGAGCTAGTTGAACAGGGGCCTGGAGCTGAGCCAAGCCAAACTGTCATCCATATGAAAGACAAAAAACAATATTTAGCTGGGATTCAATCAAATTTGTCACAGGAGAGCCTGACTTATCCCCTCTAGTTTGGAGGCGTTATCCTAAAGACATTTTCATCAAACTGCTGCTTTCTTTAACGGTCAGTAGTTTTGTCACAAGGTGAGTGTAGTGATTCAGAAGCAGATGTGATGTTATAATCATATTTGTAGTGGAATAAGAAGGTGTTGTGCATTTTGAACCATGGAACAAAGTAGAGCTGTCACTTCACACACAGGTAACATTTAACAATGACAGCCAAGGACACAAGGAAGCAGATAGAGTAATATCCTGTTTCAGGGAATAGAACAGACAGGCAGACCAAAGGCCAAAGTGTGTTTTTTGAATGTAAATTCATCAGAAAAAAAAGCTAAATAAAAACATAAAGATTAGACGCTATAGACGTTCTGTCGCTCAATGCTGAGCTTTCTAGGCCAACTCCCTAAATCTTCTCCTGAATGCGCTGTCCATGGTCCTGAATGTCCTACAACAGAATGTTCTCCCATAGTGGGTGCCAGACCCTGACAGAATGGATGCATCCCCCCAAAACATTGAGGCTGGTCACCATGGCCTATAAGATGTGAATGTAGGACAGGACATGCGTGTTGCCATGCAGTGCATCTGCACTGTGCCTCACCATGTAGGAATAATCATGGAGATCCAGCATTTACCAGATTACACATGTGCATATTCTTAGACCAGGCCATGAACTAGCATGGAGAGTAGTCTGTCACTAGAGGATTGGTGGTTAGACTGGCCCATTTGAACTCCCCCAATACCTCCCAGAGTCGGTCCTGATGACTACCAGCTCTGAATGCTGTTTTCACATGAGCAGATGGGGCTAGCAGCTCAGTCATCCACCCAGGCATAGGGCAACTGTCAGAGCTGGAGTCTTTGTTCAGCCTCTGGAAGTAATTTAGAACTGGAGCAAGACATCCAGTTTTGGCACCATAACCACAGGGTCAGACCAGAGGCTATCGGACTCCTCAATTACCCGCATGAGGCTCATTCACTCCACTTCATCCTGAATAGCTTGATGTCTCACCTCAGGGACTCTTTAGGGCATTAGTCGCATTACCACTCGGCTCAGTGTATATTTGGAACTGAAACACATTGTTTGGTCTGAGCTTGAGGTGAAATCCTGAGGGATCTGGTCCGCCATGTCATTTACAGTGGGGAGAACAACTATTTAGGGTGAATCCCAATTCTCTGTCTTACCCCTTCCCCTTTCCCCTTCCCCTTAGTTTTTCATGTTCATGTGAGAGTAAGGGCTATCCCAATTCTCATTTTGATCTAGGGGTAGGGCTAAGGGGAATGGGTAGATACCCCTTAAAACCAAGCATTTTCAAGAGCTTACTTGAAATCAATGGGTACCCAGAATACACTGCGCAACCGGCAACAATGGCAGCCAGATCATCAAGAGTGTCCAATAAGTTTCAGCTTAACTAATTGGCTTAAACATTATGACAAACTTGTTTTGTGCTCTACACATTCCTGTACATATATATTTTCAACCATGTTCTTATTTGAAACGTTTTAAAAAATCGCTATTTTGCTACGCCAACTTTACATTGCTGATTTGTACAACAGTACGGCATTTCTCTGCGAAAAGCCTTGAATTGACTCCATGCATGTATACAGTTTTAACTAAACTACATTAGCAACAGATTTCATTTGATATTGAAAGTTTGTAACGTTACTGTAACCAAGTGGTGTCTCATTTCATAGGGGTATGTTCTCATCCCTATCCCTTACCACTCGGTTTCGAGGGACAAGGGCTAGGGTTAAGACGAAGGGGTAGGGGTAAGACAGAGAAATGGGATTCACCCTTAATACACTGCCAATTTTGCAAGTTTTCCTACTTACAAAGCATGTAAGGGGGTCTGTAATTTTCATCATAGGTACACTTCAACTGTGAGAGATGGAATCTAAACAAAATCCAGAATATCACATTGTATGATTTTTTAAGAATTAATTGGCATTTTATTGCATGACATAAGAATTTGATCAACTACCAACCAGTAAGAATTCCAGCTTTCACAGACCTATTTGTTTTTTCATTACCTGTAATAACTGCACCTGTTTGAACTTGTTACCTTTATAAACGACACCTGCCACACACTCAATCAAACAGTCTCCAACCTCTCCACAATGACCAAGACCAGAGAGCTGTGTAAGGACATCAGGGATTTAATTGTAGACCTGCACCAGGCTGGGAAGGGCTACAGGACAATAGGCAAGCAGCTTGGTGAGAAGGCAACAACTGTTGGCACAAGTATTAGAAAATGGAAGTTCAAGATGACGGACAATCTCCCTCGGTCTGGGGCTCCATGCAAGATCTCACCTTGTGGGATATCATTTATCATGAAGAAGGTGAAGGATCAGCCCAGAACTACACGGCAGGACCTGGTCAATGACCTGAAGAGAGCCGGGACCACAGTCTCAAAGAAAACCATTAGTAACACATCACGCCGTCATGGATTTAAATCCTGCAGCGCACGTAAGAACCCCCTGCTGAAGCCAGCGCATGTCCAGGCCCATCTGAAGTTTGCCAATGACCATCTGGATGATCCACAGGAGGAATGGGAGAAGGTCATGTGGTCTAAATTCCACTCGCCGTGTTTGGAGGAAGAAGAAGGATGAATACAACCCCAAGTACACCATCCCAACCGTGAAACATGGAGGTGGAAACATCATTCTTTGGTTATGCTTTTCTGCAAAGGGGACAGGACGACTGCATTGTATTGAGGGGAGGATGGATGGGGCCATGTATCATGAGATCTTGGCCAACCACCTCCTTCCCTCAGTAAGAGCATTGAAGATTTGTCGTGGCTGAGTCTTCCAGCATGACAACAACCTGAAACACACAGCCAATGCAACTAAGGAGTGGCTCCGTAAGAAGCATCTCAATGTTCTGGAGTGGCCTAGCCAGTCTCCAGACCTGAACCCAATAGAAAATCTTTGGAGGGTCTGAAAGTCTGTATTGCCCAGCGACAGACCCGAAACCTGAAGGATCTGGAGAAGGTCTGTATGGAGGAGTGGGCAAAAATCCCTGCTGCAGTGTGTGTAAACCTGGTCAAGAACTACAGGAAACATATGGTCTCTGTAAGTGCAAACAAAGTTTTCTGTACCAAATATTGAGTTCCGCTTTTCTGATGTATGTAATACTTATGTGTTTTGTGTTCCCTGGTCTGTGTTGCTGTTTCTGTGCTGTGTTTCTGCTTGTGTTTGTTCTTTTCAGTTTGTCTATTCCCCACAGGTGGTGCAAATCCTCAATCAGCCCAAATCATCACTTATCACTGACTCCTCCCCTACATTATCCCACACACCTGGATTCAGCAATCATCATTACCCATCATACCCTTCCCTTCAGTATAAAATGCCATCTGTTTGCCCATTCTCACTCTCTCTCTGGTGGTATAAGGTGACTCTGTGTCAGGTTGCCTTATTGTTGTGTGTTTTAAATCATTGAGCATTTTGTGAGTGTTAGGGAGTGAGAGCTTTGTTTGTTTAGAGTGAGTGATTTTTTTATTTTTTTTTATTTAACCTTTATTTAACCAGGTGGGCACGTTGAGAACATTTTCTCATTTGAGACGGCGACCTGGCCAAGATAAAGCTTTGAGGTACAGACAACAAAAAGTTACACAAACTTACAAGACAAGAAGTGCACAATAAAGTCAAAACAGAGAATAAAACAGTGAATGTACGATAAATAATACAGTGTGCAGGTCGAACAATAAGGCATTTGACACTTTGTTTGTTTAGAGTGAGTGATAGGCCTATTAGTGTGCAGGTGTATTTTTGTAAAGTATTGTTCAAACACTTTGTTCTTTTTTGTTTTCCCAGAGGGGGAGAGGGAACAGTTGGAAGTTTTAGGCAAGACACCCTTGGCCTATACCCCCTGTAGGGTAACTCCCCTGTTAAAAACACTAGGCAAAACCTGGACAGACCACACCTGTGTTTTGGACAGGGCGGCTTATTCATGTGCCAGTATAGGTGTAGTTTCTATGTGTGTTTGTTTAGAGCAGGTAAGAGTTAACCTTGATTTCAGTTCTTTTCTTCTGTCCTGTTCATCCTCTCCTCCCAAAAATATTATTTAATATTTACCTTGGCTCAATAAAAGCCCTCTGTGAAAAGGTAGTTTGTTTCTGTATCCTTGCTTGCACCTACGACCCCATACCCATTTTGCTTGCTGCAGGGTGGCCTTGGACAGTGGTAGTGACATCTCACTCCCCTCCTGGGGAGCAGAACATAACACAAATACTTGTTCTCCCCACTGTAGGATCTGGTCCACCATGTAATTTAGGTCCTGGCACTGGTAAGGAACTAGATCTGTCCCCAAGCCACCTCCTCTTGGTGAGAGCGGAAACATTAGCTGGAGGTTAGCCTCTAAACACACAGGAGATGTCATAAAGAAGAATGTGTCTCTCACCACTTGCTTTACTTAATACTGGCTTGAAATTGCAATGCAACAGAAGCCAACATGTAAAACTAGAAGTCACTGTAGCTGGTTGATGAGGTAAAACACAGAAAGACATGCCAACTAGGCCCCTTAAACTGTCACACCTTGTATTTTTGACCCAGATAACAGCAGGAATGAGGATCAGAAACAAAGAGTCCACCTGCAGGACCCAGCTCAGACCACAGGAAGTGTTGTAGAGGAACGTTGTATTCACAAATATCAGTAACCAGACCAAGAACCTCATTTGATGGTGAAGATTATATCAAGGGACAGATACAATACAGGATGTGATTAGTTTAACTTAGAATAAATAAAATGTTACATACAGTGGTACATTTAGGATAAACATCCTAAATATTCTATTTTGTCAATGCATCAGAGTTTAAAGAATGTGAATCAATTTACACTTTAAGTTAAAGTTCAGGTGTTCAGTAAAGTTTTCAGTGTGTGTGTGAACTGAGTTAATGTGGTTTCAGACCTGCAGACCTCCTCTCAGATCTGAACACCAGGCCTGCTGAAACCCTTCCTGTAGTGCTACATCACTATCTAGACCACAACCACATCTATACAGACATATATGGCGTTATATCAACGCCAAATGTCGCGCGCGCGAAGTACATCTCGCGCAAGCAACATATATTATGTTTGAGAGAGCGAAGGACTGGAGTTGCAAGAGCAGAGCTGTAGTTGCGAGGAGAATCCTTGTGTCGCGCGAGGAGAATCCTTGTGTCGCGCGAGGAGAAACCTTGTGTCGCGCGAGGAGAAACCTTGTGTCGCGCGAGCATACATTTGTCAGAAACTACATCAAAAGCAAGACTCTGTACCTTTCTGTCATCCACAAACTGACCATTGCCCACTCGTGAAAAGTCTACTCTCATCCAAGTTTCCATTTCACTTGCAATGTCAGCTTCGGTGTGGGAATTTTTTATATTTTTCATACAGGTAAACAACAGTTCAAACATTCATCCAAAGAAATAGCCTAGATTGTCCCATTTGAATGCAGTTGGTCGCGGTTTTTGAGCAGTCTTGGTTTTCCTCATTTGATTGGACTATTATCTGGCATGAAATACCTTTTTTATGCAGCTACCTAATTCTCGTCTGGAATAGTTTATCCCAATTCCACACGGAAAACTCATGAAATAGTATACATATGTATAGGATTCCTCAACATACGTATACATATGTGTCCTAAATATCTTCATGAAATATATAACTTGTGCTTCTCAGAATATGTAATACATTGCATATAGTATATTTAAACATCTAATATTATTTTTTAATATAATGAAATATATATATATGCAGTATGTTAAGCATTTCTCATAAACACATCATGGAATAAACATTCAAGAAATTATTTTCATGAGAATCTCTTTGTTATTGTGAGTTTATAACTATTGTTGGCAAGGGAACAAGCCAAAAATAACCACCAGTTTAGCCCATATTGCATTAGGGTGATGTCAGCTAAATTGGGCCATCAGGTAAAATGGGCAAAA
>JACXGM010030096.1:0-13416 GCA_016801145.1 Umbra pygmaea
CACGAATGCAATATTTAAGTTTTAAATACATGTCTCATATGTCCTTAAAGCATAGAATGTTGGGGTTCTAGCAAATATCTCGGTTTTAAAATAGCTATGAAAACGAGATAACTATTAGTCATAATGTGACGTAAACAGCCAGTACCAAAAGCTGTTAGCTTGTTTACTCAACTAGCCGTTTTTGTACTTAAACGTAAATTGAATGGCAAAAGGAAAACACGGCTAGCACTCTCATTTTTTAGGTTATATATACAAGTTTTATATCTCCTTAAAGCTTAGAATGTTGGGGTTCCAGCAAAAATCTCGGTTTTAGTGTAGGTGGAAAATTCACAACGTTATGGCGGCTAATTCAAACTACACATACGGCAAACAGTAATGAGTTTTTCTTCTCCTAAAAAAAATGAAATGCCAACTAGAAACACAACTTCCACGCTCATTTTTTAGGATATATATAAAAGTCTTATATGTTCTTAAAGCTTAGAATCTTGGGATTCTAGCAAATATCTCGGTTTTAGTGTAGCTATACAATTCACAACGTTAGAGTACTTAATGTCAGGTACGCGTCTTGAAAACATTTACAATTTACTTAGGAAATACAGGTTAGCAGACGTCACTTATGTTAAGCTTTTAGTACAAAATATTTTACTTACGGTCATAAAATCCTTCTTTTTAGTCATCAAAGGGTCCCAGTAATGACTTAAAGCATATTTTTCCCTGGTAAAATCCATCTTGAATGTAAAAATTGCATTTTCTTCGCGGACTTTTAAATCTACTCACAAATAAATGAAAAAAATAGTGTATTTTCCCTGCATTTCTGAACAAAAGACGGATGTGAAAAGTGTCCAAAAGCTTAGCAATTTCGACATATACGTCATCCTTATGAAACGGAGATCTTAAAAATGTGCAAGATTAACAATTTTAAACGAAGACTGACAGAGATAATTTAGCAAAGAAATGTTTTGTTCGTCTCAGGACCCGGATGTAAACGTCATCACGGTGCATTTTTTCTAAAAATATAGTTTCACAAACAAAGCCATAGCTCATTGGCTGTTTACTCAATCACTACAAAATGTTAGACTAATGTGGCCAGCCCGTTAACAACATGATTTGAATTGGATCCAGTATCCTATCTTAATATATATCATTGTAGGGTTCTTTCAAAGAGGATGTAGAAAAATAAAAACAGAAAATAATTATGTATTTTCTTTATTTTTATCTTGTGCCATATTCACTGTGTATATTTGTTTGAAATGAATTTTACATATCCAAAAATTTCAAAGTCTTTTCTTTAAAAAATATCAACCATATGTTTGTACTTGCCTCAGGTCCAGTGTAACAAGAGTTTAACTTTAAGTAGGTTTTTTTAGGCAGAATTTGACAATTAGGAGGCGAGGCTTAAGAGGTTAACATTAATATCTACTTGACCACTATTGAAGTTAAGTGCTGATTTATGTCAACTTTATAAGAGAATGTACGTACATAGTCAGAGACAAATGCTAAAATAGCATATTGCCTTTCTGAAAAAGCCTGGCTGTTATCTTGAATAGTTGTTGTTATGTTTGGGTACTGCAGACCGCGTCTGTGCGGGGTATTATTGCGCAATACCAGCTAGAACACATCGTCTCAAACTGTCAGCAGCGTTCTGTGTGCTTGTCACCTTGTGAGTTCATTCTTCCAAGAACAACTAGCAAAAGCGTTCTCCCCAAATACACAAGTCCGTTCTTTGCATTCTTGGTTTTGAGAAACAGCCTCTGACAGGGATGGACTGGGACAAAAATTTGTCCCGGGACTTTGGATGGAGTGGCCGGTGGTGTGGGGCGTGGCGCGCGTGTGTGCGTGCGTGTGGTGTATCTGTCGCTCCCTGCGTTTGTCAATCATTCACTCTGTGTTTCTCCTCATTTGAATTGCATTCTCCCTGTGTCAAATCGGTGTAACAACCCAACCCAGTGGCCAGAGGTGTCTTACCCGGACATTTACTCGTACCTCGAATCACCAAATTTTAAGCCAGTTAATGATTTAACTTCGTTTTTTAAAGTAAACAGCTTTAAAAGTATATATTATGTCTTTATATTTAGATAACTGAGTACACTTTTATGGACAGCAATACAAATAAACTTTAGCCTATGTTTAAGGTTGCATGCTTGTAATCACAAGACGCTGAAGTTAGCTATGATTATGCCAGTAAAAGTAAAATACTTACGTACCTATTTCCACCCATTCCCTGTAATCACCCCCTTACATGTCACTGATTATTAATTTCTTAGGCCTACTTGATATGAAATGTTGTCCACAAACATAAGTGTGTGGAGATACAGTCTTCTAAATGGTACAGTACAGCTAGCTTCAGCCATAATGGCCTTCTTTCTGGATATTTCTTTTTACATGGCAAAATAATGAATTTGAAATTTGTTTTTTTCTAACAATATTGGTACACCCAACCAAACAACAACTCTTTGGCATGTTGTAGTTAGTCCACTTTCTCGATCCGATACTGTATGCATATACTGTCATTGACTGTATGGCAGTTTGTTATTCCCCCAAAAGTGGGCGTGAATCTGTTCAGAGACATTCTATGACGTAGCGCCGTTTGTGCATATGTGAGAGCTGCTGCAGGTTCTCAATCAGCCCAAGAAGCTGCACCTGTGTGTAGAGAGAGAGAGAGAGAGAGAGAGGGACTACCATAGTGTGGCAGGGAGAGAGAAAAAAAAACAGAACCATATTCTGATGGTAGAAAGATATACAGATGTAACACCACCTCTTGAGAATCATTTCACGGACAGATGTCCTGGCCTTTTTTTTTATTCAAATTTGCTGGTCTGATTGAGAGTTCATTGTTCCATCATTGATGGCAAGTTGTTCTGGCCCAGATGCAGCAAAATAGGCCCAAACAAGGATACAGGCTTGTCAACCAGATCTTGAGAAAACGGACACAAATGTTTCTTTTTTGGAAAAGAGTGGCTTTCTTGCAACCCTGCCATGTACACCGTTGTTGTTCAGTGTTCTCCTGATGGTGGACTCATGAACGTTGACATTAGCCAATGTGAGAGAGGCCTTTAGTGACCTTGCAAACTATTATACTCCTTGCTCTTGGAGTGATCTTTGTTGGTCGACCACTCCTGGGGAGGGTAACAATGGTCTTCAATATCCTGCATTTGTACACAATCTGTCCGACTGTAAATTAGTTGAGTCAAAACACTGTAGAGATGGTTTTGGAATGTTTTCCTGCCTGATGTGAATCAACAACTCTGAGATCCTCAGTAATCCCATTTGTTCACTTACTTGTGAAGATCAGACTTTGATAGGTTCCTGTTCTTTAAATAAAACAGGATGCCCAGTCACCCGATTGTCGTCCCATTGATTGAGAACTCCTTACTCTAATTTAACTTTAAATTAACTGCTTATCCTAGAACCCCAATACTCAACTCTGGACCTCGAAGACAGATCCACTCCACTTTTTCATTGCAACCCTCTAATCTGGGACTTATTTAGTAGTGATGGTAGTTTGAAACAGAAGCTTCGAAACGTGCTTCAAAACCTTAACTACAATTCCAGTTGAACCACCGCTCCAAAGCTTGCTTTGGTATGAAAAAATCACGTGACATATGACGTCCAAAGCAGTAACTGTTTCACTGTCTGAATGAATCACCTGAGTGTTTCGCAGCGGCACCGCCACACGCCAAACAGTCAATGACAGTATGGAAACAGTCAGGACTGTGCTGACACTACAACTGGCACCGCCTCATTTCGAGTCTGAATTCTAGCGCACTCAAAGCATAAAAACATTAATGCACAACAATTAGCCGCTTTCCGACCAAGTAGTTACAGGAACGTAGTTATAGGAACAGTCCACTTCTAAACAGTTCTACTAGCTACTCTCCCCCAAAACCGTTTTTGCTATTTTTATTCACACTGGTCAAGTGGCCATAGGAACTGGTAGGAGGGATAAGGGAGTGACCCAAGCACCGCAGCGGTCTTTTATTGCGTCGTCACTAGACTTTAGCGTAGCGTAGCGTACTTAACTTCTAAATCTGTGGCAGTTTCACGGAATTGCAGCATGACGTAGCAGCGTGTAAATAGCGTAGATTTTGCAGGTTGGTAGGATGGGGATGGTGGGCGAGCGTATAAACATGCGACTCACATACCAAAGGTTGCGAGTTCGAATCCATGCAGACACATTCCATATATTCTGTTTTCTATACATGTTGCAAATGTGCTTTTTTAATCATTTTTTGCTCACTATCACCATGGTTACAAACAATACATTACAACATAATACAAGTTACATCGAATTTACAGCAAGGTTTCTGAGTGGTTAAGGTTAGGTTAGGGGTTTGGGAAAGGCTCATATCGAATTAACAGCAAGGTTTCTGAGGGGTTAAGGTTAGGTTAGGGTTTTGGAAAAGGCTTACATCGAGTTAACAGCAAGGTTTCACTGTGCGCCAATCGCAGCCTTTTCTGTGAAACTGCCACGGATTTTGATCCGTGTTCATTTCAAAGAATTTTCTGCCATTTCGTGGAACTGCCACGGATTCTGATGTTCAGACTCCGTGGCAGTTTCACAGATTTCTAAGAGATCAGGCTGAACATTTCACAGTTGAATGTTTTTGTAACACTGGGTGTTTGACTGGAGATAAGTGTGAAAATCATCTTATGTATGCGGATGATCTGGTTGTTTTCAGCTCAAGTAGACTGTAAACAATTGCTGTAAATTTACAAGTGAATTCTACAGTAATATACTGTTTTCTTGACATACAGAACATTACTGTAAACAGTAAAGTGTTAAGGGTGTTACAGCACCTCCCTCTGCAAAAGTTTGTAAGTACAGTATTTAACAGTAAACTAGTATACCAGCTTAAGTAATCAAGGACTAGTTAATTAGTAGACAAGTCGAATCAGGTGTTCTAGCTCAAATACATGGACTGGCTTGTGGTACTTGAGGAGAGGTTAACACGTGATCACAAATATTTCCTTCACAGCAAATAACTGGTCTCAAATAACTGAATAATTTAGCTCTCAGCTTGCTAGTTGTTAGTTTAAGTTTATACTGTATAGATTTCTAAATGTGAAAACTGCAAAAGCCAGGTCGAAATTTGGATTTTTAGTCTTAAATAACATTAAGTGCATAAAGCCTGATGTTTTTTACATAGTTTGAAACATTGTTTCAAAACAAAACTCCTGTGGGTTGTAAGATACTGGACTATTTGTTGATCTATTGAGAATTTAAAGTAATTAAAACAAGTGATCGGTGCAGAAAGCAAATTATCCAGTGTTATGTTGCGTTCCAGGCAAGCCGTAACTCGTTTTTTCACAACCTTCTACCCGTGAAAGTGCACTGGAACGGCAGTCGAACCCATGACTTACTACTCGTGAACTCATACCGGATCGTTGTACAGTTTTTGATGTCACACACACAAACAACAAATGAGGACCCCTGTTGATACTGTACAGATGCCGGTGGTTAACAGTGTGAAGTAGAAATGAATAGACATAAATAGGCAACGTAAAAATAATTCTGCACATTTTAATCAAAACAATACACATACGATTGTGTACTACAGGTTATGTTTATTAAATGAAGCCCAAAATAGGTAGCAGACTAGATATTGCTAGTATCAGCTAGTGCCTTGCATTGGTCGCATGGATGTGATTGGTTGGTTTTTGTTGTCGTGACTTTTGCCTGGAATTCTATTAAGTCGTAAGTCGTGACTTAAAGTGGTAACTTACGGGCTAAAAATTGTGTCTGGGACGCAGCATTATTTCACACATTGTAATATTAGCCAATGCATATTTCCTAAAACATTGAAGGAAAGATTGTTACCCTAATGAAATACTTCAAACATTTACAAATCAATATATATTGATCCTATTTCCCAGAAGTCTCTACTGCAGGTATATTATTTTGTATATTGGCCTTAATGTTTGTACATGTAGGGTACATCAATTACTTACTTATTTCACTGCCATTCAATTTTAAGTGATTAGCATTAAAAGTAAGTGTAACATGTTAATTTGACTTATTGTATCCATGATGACAAAACTGTTCCAGTTTAGATACAGTTTTGGTAGGAAAATGTAGATGTGTGCAGGTGCCTGCGACTTTTCTGATTGCAAATCTGAGTTACCCACTCCCATTTGGGAAAGTTCATATTCTGCCTTCATTCCAGCAAGTGAGAGTCCACTGTTCTAGTGTACATCTGCTTGTAGTGCTGTTATGTCCCAGGTTTTTGGTGCAAATCAGTTGCTGAAATGCAGCTTGCCTAATCAGAAAACTGGGAGGATGATAGGTTTATCTATACAAATGAATGTGGTGTGTGACTATATCATGACATCAAATGTATAAACAAGAAACTAACACAATGCTTGTTCTTCCTCGGAGTTAATGGTGGCTCACACCCAACTTAAGGTGTATATACCACCACCAACTACACCGAAGAGTGAGGCCGGTCACTAATGATTATTCTCATATACAGTTTAACCATATCAAATGGAACAACACTGTCTAACGGTTGGCCAAAAAACTGACTGAACACAACCCCCTCTATGAAACATCTTAATATAATTAATACCAGGTGTGCCTTGCCCTTTACAATTACTAACGAGTTAC
The DNA here is from genome assembly GCA_016801145.1 of Umbra pygmaea. Lineage (NCBI taxonomy): Eukaryota > Metazoa > Chordata > Actinopteri > Esociformes > Umbridae > Umbra > Umbra pygmaea. The sequence goes on from JACXGM010030096.1 coordinate 6,605, forward strand.
CAACCATGACATTACATGTAAGCAATCAAGATATGGTTATTGAATTTGATTAATTGACACAAGTTCTTACCCTGGAAATCCAGAGTTCTCGCGAGAGCACAATTTGAATTTGCACAGCAAGTTACTCTGGCACCGAGTAATGCTGCTCATTAACTATGCCCTTGTAGCCGAGCTGCACCAATCACATTGGTGTATCTGATATAGGCGGCCCAGAGGCATGTTAAACAGATGACGACAGCTCTGCGAGTGCGACCTCAAGTCATTAGTAAACATTGTAAGATCGCTATGGATCTACACCAGTTGTTTGAAACAGCTTTGGCCGCTACAATGAACAAGTTAGACTTGTCTTTTTGTCTAAAAGAGGAACAGAAGACGGCGCTCAAATCATTACTTTTTTATGAAGGACGTTTTTGCTGTTTTGCAGACCGGATACGGCAAGGGTTTAATCTACCAGTTAGCTCTGCCATAGGGTTAGTGAACCCACTGATGATTGGTTGTAGTGTTATCCAATTGCGTACAGGGAGATTTTCAAATGCATGCCTGGTGCCGCCCCTCGAGTTGAGTCATTTACATTACTCGATCCCAGAGCCTAAATTTTTCAGGATTTGGGTCTGGATTTTTCCAGGCTAACAAGTTCTTGCATGTTGTTAAAAATTGTATAATTGCCTATAGGCTTAGACAAGAGTCTGTGATGATATGTGACTTTTTTCTATTTATTGAACCCAATAACACAATTACCACTAAGTCATTCCAAGATAGACCACATTTCAGAGTAAGTAAAACTTCACACTCTGATGCCTTTTTTAGTGATGTGCAATTTTTTAACTGCATTTCTTTAGGCTGCGCCTCAAAGCATTGTAGTCTGGAAGTAACATTTATTACTACTTCCAAATTTGTAGGGACCTCAGGTAATGATTAAAGTATCTTTTCTAGAACAACCTTTTGTGTTATGGGAGATCAACTTTTATATTACATTGGATTTGTATATTAAATCACTGTCACTTAATTTTATTAGGCATTATATTAACAAATGAATATATCTATGTGAAGTCAAAAAATAAAATCATCATTGTAAAATTAAAACCTGCAGTGGAACATGCTGGGAATTATTATAATAAGTGGTGTGACTAACAGTGAGCCACATGAACCACACATTTAGACCAAAACCGATACTTTTCTCATGACTTTGCTTGATATAGACAATTTTTAAATTTACAATATGTTGCTTTTCTTACAAATGATTCCCCTGAATATATTTGAAATATTTTTCTGCACACATAAGCATACTATTTTATAGAACAGTCAATATTATTATATGTTTTCTAAACATTTTTTTTAACTTTAATTTTAAAGTTACTTTTTTAACTTTGACTGATGATGCTTTTGTTATATTTTTAAGTTACATCAATTTTTATGGAGTGATTGGGATATGCAGAATAAAAACTCTGCTCCCAGTAAATTACTGTAAATGTAATAACATACAGTAATACATCATAAAGCAATAAACAGTACCAAAGCTGTAAATATACAGCACTTTACTGACAACTCTGCTGCCAGTAATATACTGTCAATGTCAGAAAATATAGTAATGAGCTGTAAACTAGAAACACCTTACCAATGCTGTAAATATACAGCATTTTACTGGCAACTCTGCTACCAGTAATCTACTGAAAATGTCAGAAAATACAGTAGCGTGGTAAGCAATTTGTTTCTTTCTCATTATTTGGCTCAGTTGGAGCATATACAGGTTGAATAGGAGTGGCGCAAGAATTGAGCCTTGTGGGACTCCGTATGTCATGGATGTCCACTCAGACTTATGGTTGCCTATACTCACATAGTAACCTCTCGCTTCTAGGTATGACCTGAACCATTTTAGGACCATCCCAGAAAGCCCAACCCAGTTTTCCAGCCTGTCAAAAAGTATGTTGTGGTCGACAGTGTCAAAGGCAGCACTAAGGTCGAGTAGTACCAGCACTGATAGTTTGCCTGTATCTGTATTGAAGTGAATATCATTTATTATCTTTACGAGCGCTGTCTCTGTACTGTCATGTGTCAAAGGCACAGGTTGATGTTTTAAGGTGCTGTACTGTTTTTTCCAGAATGTTACCATTAATTGCTTCGAAAACAGACATCAATAAATCAATCAAATGTATTTATAAAACCCTTTTTACAACAGCAGTTGTCACAAAGTGCTTTGACAGACAACCGGCCCAAGACCCCCAAAAGCAACACAAGTGACAGTGGCTAGGAAAACCCCCCTAGTAGGTCGGACTTAAGAAGATACCTAGAGAGAGACTGAAGGGGGTGGCCAGTCCTCTTCTGGCTGTACCGGGTGGGGGATCTGAAGGTACACAGCCCATTGTAATGAGGTCACTTTGTTTATCAGTGTTCAATTATTGTCCAGCAATGAAGATATGATGGGTGGACTGTGACCTCATGTGAATGAAGAATGTGAAGCCGCCTGGAGATGAAAGCTGGCGTCATCAGGTGGAAACGTGATCATCAACCGCAGTGACATTGGATGTAGCACAACAGCGGGGTGGGCACAGGACGGGGACAGGAAGGAGTCATCAGGCCACATGGTCCTGTCGCATGTTTCTAGGGTCCTCCTAGGTTGAACATGGCATCAGGACATAGTGACTAATTTCTGAGGTTGTGGTCTGGGCCCGTATTTATCAAGCTTCTTTGAATTACTCTTAAGAACACTGCTAAGACTTGACTTAAGAGTAAGAAAATTCTTGGCTCAAAGCTGCACTTAAAAGTTAGTTATCAAACATCTTACTCCTACTTTTAGTGAATCTTAAGGGTCAGTCTTAGAGCTGATTCACGACACTTTGCTGTGCCGCAAACAGGATTTTGGATGACAACATAGGCAAGATCCAATCACTGAATAGATTTACTTGTTTAAGAATATTCTCAGATAAATTCACATTCAATCCCTCTCCACCACACTTCGTGTGATATGATGTGCCCTGTGAAGGGATATATTATATATTGCCTATATTAGGATCCAGTGTTCTATTAATAAACTATGAAACAATTGTGAATAAATAGCTTACAAAAAGGCTACCTGTTGTAGTTCATTTGGGCTTCTGTCAGTGGCATATGGAAAGGGGTGAGCAGCCACGAACGGGTATCCTTTGTCGGCAGAAAGTGCCTTTCAAACAGCTGCTTCGGGCCACTTTCATTTAATATTGCGCGTCATGGGTAGACCCAGGCCATTTGGGTACCACATCCAAAATGTTGTAGTCTGCATCAAACTCAACTTGTGCGTTGATGCTGTGGTACCTCTTCTTATTCATATAAACATTCTCGTTGACGCTGGGAGCAATGATCTTTATATAAGTGCCACCCATTGCGCCTACTACTCTTGGGCAGACGGCTATTTGCATGAATTGTGTTTGCTTCTGTTGGATTATGCGGGGTGTTGTTGGGAAGTCAGTGAAACGCGTGACATTGTGTTGAGCTGTAAGTGCAATAATTGTTTCCATTACAATTCGGCTTATTGATGGTTGTGATGTGCCAAATCATCAGCATTGCGTTGCAAACAAAGCATAATCACCACCTTCAATTAATCTGAAAATGAATTGCTGCATAAATGTCACTGGTGAAATGACGTTCCTCACTCAGTCGCTGACGAAGATGATGCCTGCTCTGTCCAAACAATACTGTTTTTAATTAATTAAGCGGTGTCAAACAATTAAAAAAAACATAGAGTGTGTGTGTTGTTAAAGTTGCTGTTTATAATATTTGAGAAAAAGGTCTGTCTAGCTTTGCCTAGTTCTACATTGAAAGCATGAAGGGTGTTTTTATAGATGTTATAATGGACTACAAGTTTTGTCTTCCGCCACATGCACTGAGATTTTTGGCATTTTCTCTTTATATTTTGTACTGCAGTTGAACTTCTCCAAGGTGCTTTTTGTCTGCCATTTTTCTTCCTGACTTTCACAGGAGCAATATCAACAATTGCGCTCTTAACTTTTGAGTTAAAGGAATCAAGGAGAAAATCAACAGAGTCCGCAGACATATTTGGTGTTAAAGAAAAGCCTTTATAAATAGCACCCTTGTGTTTTCATTTAGGCATCTCTTTTTGAGAGACACAGATCTAGCTTCAATTTTAGGAGAGATCAATATATCAAAGAGAATACAGAAATGATTAGATAGTGCTACATCCTTAATAATAATGAATGAAATGTTTAGACCCTTACTGATAAGTAAGTCTAGAGTGTGTCCATGGTTGTGTGTGGATCCATGTACATGTTGAGTCAAATCAAAAGTATTTAAAACAGCTATGATATCTTTCGCCATATTGGTTTCTGCATTGTCTATGTGAATGTTAAAATCCCCAGCAATAGCAAGACAGTCAAACTTGGAGAAAATTGTTGATAGCAATTCTGTAAAATCCTCAACAAAGGCTGGAGAGTATTTCAGAGGTCTGTAAATAATGACGAGTAGAATGTGTGGAGCACCTTTTAACAAAATTCCCAGATATTCCAAACACAGGTAATTCCCAAATTACACTTGCTTAAATTGATAGACATCTTTAAAAAGGGCTGCTACACCTCCACTCCTAACCGCTCTGCAGACACTCATACAATTAAAGTTAGCAGGGCCTGTTTCATTGAGGATTGTTGCAGGGCCTGTTTCATTGAGGATTTATCTGTAGCTACAAAGAAACACAAAAGACGAAGGCGCATAATGGGCCCTATTTTAACGATCTGAAACGCAAGTATCAAACGTGAAACGCAAGTTACATTGTGGGAGGGTCCCGGGCGCTGTTGCTATTTTACCAGAGGGATAAATGATTATTGCGCCCAACGCATAACTAAAATGGGTAGGTCTAAAGTAGCTTCATTAGTCATAGGTGTGGTTTGGGCTTAACGTGCAATAAACCAATCAGATCGTCATCTCACATTCCCTTTAAGAGCAGGCGCGCTTGTTCCATGGCGGATTGCTATTATAACGCCGATTTTCTATTGATTTGACAAAATGTAAATAAAGAAATGGCACAAGACATAGCCTACTTTCCGATGTTTTGGACTCACTCTAACTGAATCACAAGGTTATGAATGCATGGTAATATTTTTGCAATGTAGTCTAACATTAGACCGAGATTACTCAAATAAGCTTTCCACTCCCGTTCTGCATTTCTGGGCATTTAAGTGGCTGGCACGCATTTAAACATCACGTCTCCTGAAGTCCTCTAATATTTCCTAATTAATGTCATCAACACATCCATGATTCATGGAAATGTTGCGTAAAATACAACAAGCCACAAAGAATGCTACGACTTGAGTAGTGTACCTGTTCTATCCAAACAGCTGATGCGCATTTTCAGTGTGCCAAATATTCGTTCAATTAGGCTACACTGCGTGTTTGTGTGTGTTGCTGGCATCATAGATTGTGTCATCATTAACCATGTTTTTAACGGAAAGCTGTTGTCTGTCCCCTTCCCAGCCACCCAGCCATGGTGGGATTCCTAATGGCAAAGTTGCCATAAATGAGTCGTGGCTTGAGCCTGAGTAATTCTGAGTAAAGACATGGGTGATTTTACTATTAGCATCGCAAATTACGTGTGTATACTTGTTGATTGAATGGGTTCCCTTGAGGTTGATGTATATCAATGCAAATAATTCATTATGAATAATTTGAGTAAATGTGTACACTAGATGTATATCTATTTTTCACATTTTCGGACACCACAATGACTTCCTCGTGTGGTAATATTTTTCCTTCTAATTATGTATTGCAATAATAAAGAACTGCTGCATTTGTGTAGATGAGAGGAGCAAATTGTATGCGCGTTGTGCACACGCTACATTATGGTTAGGCATGCGCCCTTAAAATAGCATATGAATAACACGCCACTGACTTTAAACCAGGTTTTTCCTGGTCAGTGGCGGAATTGTTTTTGGGGACTGCAAGATAGCACCAGGGATAGTTCATTCCCTAATTTACCTACACGCGTCTGTGGAGGGAAAAGTCCCATATGCGTCGGGTGTAAGATAGGAATGATACATGCGTTTGTGTAAAAAGTCAATTGTGCTGGGTGTAAGATAGGGCCCAGTATGTATTATACGCAACAGACAAACGAAGCGACAGGCGTAATAAGTTGGACCAATCAACATAGACCTAGGAAAAGGGAAAATGGAAAGACCCTGCTCTAGAGTAGGACCTAAAAGAATTATAGGAACTGCGGTGCGAGGAACTAAATAATCCCGCAATTTCTTCTATCGGAACACAAGAAAAAAGGGTTATCGGAACGTTATGTTCTAAGAACTGCAAAAATCCCTGCGGTTGGAAAGTGGCTATTGCCTTTGGTTCATAGTAGCCTCTACAGTGACAAGCATATGTTTTTTTCGTATCGATCTATTTTTATTACTATGGAAGCATCTAGGAAGAGAGGTCGTTCTGGCATGGGAAAACTTTATTTTGATCGCTCCTGAAAAGGTGCGCTGGCTGTTAAATAATATTATAAAATATTAGGCTAAAAGTAAAGGTATAGAACTGTAACTATTAGCAGCCTATAATAATAGCTGCCTCAAGTCTGTATAAAAACATTAGCATACTTCATAACTACAGGTCTATATGATTAGTGTAGCCATTAGGTTGTGAGGAAAAGTGTGAAAAAAAATGATGTTCCTTATGAGTCTTCCCTATACCACCTACCCCCTGACCATAGTTATGCAAGCAAACACAACTTGAGCTATATTTTCCCAGCACATCCTCCGTTTCCCCAAGCACTCACTCCCCAATAACAATAACACAATACACAAATGAATCAGTCTTTATTTGTAAAAACAATGATATCC
>JACXGM010030097.1:0-13414 GCA_016801145.1 Umbra pygmaea
GGTATCCATGATATTATCTAAAACAGTACTGGTATCCATGATATTATCTAAAACAGTACTGGTATCCATGATATTATCTAAAACAGTACTGGTATCCATGATATTATCTAAAACAGTACTGGTATCCATGATATTATCTAAAACAGTACTGGTATCCATGATATTATCTAAAACAGTACTGGTATCCATGATATTATCTTTACAGGATGATTTTTCAATCCACTGCTTACCGAAGGTCCGAGATCATTGCTGGTTACACATTGGGATTAATAAGGCACTATGTTAGGATTGGATTTTTGCTGCAATTACTTTAGTTGTGTCAATTTGTCAGCATCAAGTAAAGCATGAACAAAATGCATTACGTCCACATAATTGTTTAGATTTATCTTTAGCCTACTGAATGGTATGCCCACAGGGCTTAACTACAATGCTTTCAAAACAATTAAATCTAATTGTCTGCAGAATAAACACAATTTCAGGTCAGCAAGTTAAATAATTTAAGACATTTCTGCACACATTTGATTTAATTGGATATTTTATTATATATTTATAACGAACACATTAAAGAATAAGATACGGCCTTGATTGTATAATCTAATCTGTGTACAGTGCAAAGGCTCCTGTGGAGAAACTGATATCCAATGAATGGATTGTTTATTCCCAGAAGCTGCATGTGCAGACCTCAGGAGATAGTACTTCATATCACCCCATGTCATTTGCATGGAGGGACAACCATTTATTTAACAAATTCTAGAGCCAAAAAGCAACAAAAGTGTGCATTTACCAGGATATGATTAAACATGTTAACAGCTGAAACTTTGAGAAACAATAGCCATAATGTATTTAATTGTATTGTATTTAAATATTTGAAGATGTGTTTTCATACATTGTTTTTTGTGCACAGGTCAATCATATTAGATAAACCGCTTTGAAATAACCACATATTTTGTATATTTGCCAAACATTTTAGGTTTAAAAGTTTACTTCAACTGGTTAACATATTGTACAAGAAAATTGTCAAGTTTAGTACTTGACTATTTATGAATTTTGACATGATATGAAATTTATGACCAATTGACATCTCCATCTTCCACTTGTGGAAGTCGTAATGTATTGAATTCAGCTGACAGGCTATAGGCTAGAATACAACTGTCCCATTTGCTTTGCCTGAAATATATTTTTGTGGGGAATTTTACCTCAGTTTTCCTACCCTTCCAATATCTCATGTCCTATTCCCCTCTGAGCCTCGTCTCGTCAGCAGTCCCTCAGTGGGTACAAAATGGTCGAAGATCTTCCTTTGAGCATGCGTCTCCAAGCTGTCCAATTCTGATTGCACTGCTTTTCCAACATGGAAGCCTTTAGTTGGTAACGGTACATACTGTATATTGGTACATTCACCAACTAACTGTTATTGAATTCACAGGCGGGCGACCTGCACAGAAGGAGTCTCTTTTTATTTGTTCTTTAACCGTGGGGAACCACAGGTCAATTCACTTGCTTAGAGCAGGTGGGTCCAGTCAATGTATTTGACACCTTTTATGTTGTTGTCACTGCTTTGTAATTTATACATTTTATGTGAATACTAGTAAACAATAGAACATTATTGTTTAGCATTTTCTGTGTGGAACTTCAGTGCCTATCGATAATGTGCCCAACATCTCAAGTTGTTTGTCTCTCATGATACAAGCAGACGTCTGTCAGAAGATGCATGTACTGCTACAGTACTGTACGTACAAAATGTCATGTCTCTAGCTTGGGGAAGATAGAAAATATGTTTGTTTACACAGACATACACAGGCATACCCCAACACAATGGCCAATCTATGCAATTGTGTATGTCAGATCTCCATGGCAATATGCATCGTTCAACCAAATTATGTCAGATTCTGTCCAATGGTGTCTGAGACATTATGTGTGACAAAGTTGTGGGCAGCACTATCGTCGTTAGCAACATACTGTAGTTAGATTTTCATCAGTCTAGGGTAGGTGCAGCTCAATGCCACTAATTACTGTGCCTATTTGCGTAATTGGGTTCCAGGAAGATCTCCCAAGACAGCCTGAATGAAAATTATACACATAATGTAATGTCCCTGAGGATATCCAAAAATAAATAGGAATGAAACCAAGACAGAATCAAAATAACAGCTTGGAGACACGTTGCCTGTGCTTTACTACGAATTACCCAATAGTTGACGTATTTAGGGGCCGTAGGGGGTATTTCCGGTCACCTCTTTGAGAATGCGATTGATATGTACTGTACGTTGGAAATGTATTTGATTAAGTACCTTGATGTGTTGTTTTCGCTTTAGGATAATCAAAATGACAGATTTTAGTGGTGAATTACATTACATTTTTATGGAATTTATTGAGCTGAAATAAATGTGGTACTATTTGCTCACCTTATCAGAAGCTGTGGGTGAAATGTCAATACGAGCGGAATGTTTTGAATTTCTTTCAGAAATGAATTTGCATGTGTTTGTCAGTCATTGTGACCTTTACTATATCCATATTTGTATTGCTTTCCAATTGACTCAGAATAAACTTCATCTTTGAGTATTCTTCATTACACCGGAGGTTTATCTGAGCCCTCCATGCCAGTTTGGTAGAAAACAAAAACTGGTGAAGTTCCACATGTAGCCAGGGCATGACTCCTGTTGGGGTGTCTGAACCCTAACCCCCAGTGGGAAAGCACTGTTCACTAAAGTGAAGAGGAGATAAAGTGCTGTTGTATTAAACTGATTCACATGTTATGTTGTAAGTTTGTTTCTCCTACAATCTGAAATATTTGCTTTATCTTGCGAGGAGCCAAAATAAAATATTTGGTCGGAGGCCCTCCGAGTCATGCGCCTTGCACCTCCATTCCGTTATCTAGCATCCTGCACCAGACTCGACACTTCAAGACTCTAGAGAGCGAACCAGATAGAGGCCCATCAATCCAAAAAAGGCATATGAAAGGAGGTAAAACACGGAGAACAACCGCCCTTGTATCGGAGCAGATCAATCCGGGTCATTGGTCTTGTTTCCTTCTGGCTCGCCTGTCAAGTTGAATATGCATATACTGGCCTTGTCCAGGGTCCCCATTAAAAGATATCCGTTTGCGGTGGGGGGGCCAGCCATGCCATAGGCATTACATCCCCAAGATTGAGCACGCTCCGTCAGGATCCAATCTCAGCCGACGTGCCTGTTGACTCATGGCCCTTCTCCAGCTGCCCATACGTAGTCCAGCATGGCGGCACAAACTAGCGAGTGCGCCGCGTGTGTTGTTCCCCGCGTGAGTCACAGTGACAGGGGCGCTTTAATCCTAATCTTCTGTAGCGGTTTGTACTTCGACAGATTAGGGAGAAGCAGAATAAAGATAGCCTGTCTGGGTGTCAGGCAGACGATACTGTTTGTTGGAAAAGAGAGACCAGAGGTGAATTCACAGTCCAGAGGGTCACTCAGATAACTGGATGTTGTATTTACAGAGAAAAGCAGAGAAAAAAAACAGTTCTACAAAGTTACAGTACACTTTACAGTTCTATATTCAGATATTCATACACTCATTAATTTCTATTTACACATTTATTTTCTGTGGGTGGCAGATTTTTTTTAATTAAATAAGTTTACTTTTATTTAATCAATAATAAAGCTGTAGAACAGTTAACAATAAACATTGGATTTTCACATGCAAGCAATAATATATTCCACAATAAGGACTGTTATTACTATAGTTGTGGTTAGACCATGGAAGTCAACATCACAGTAAACTCCCACAGTTTACTATAATTGCATTTCATGTTGTTGAATTCATGGTTGAACCTTTGACCCCAGCAGCTTGAGTGTTGTTCTTTTTCAGGCAGATCATATTCCAGTTGTCTAATTACAGCTGCATGTCAGTACTGACATGAATCCTGTCAGAAAACTGGCTCCAACGTGGCACTTTCTGTTTTGTCACCTTGATCTCGGGAAAGGTGTGAAAACAGAATGTGTCACCCCTCCAATGTCAGTGCATCATTCACTTAGTTTTTCCATCCATTTGTTTTAACACCCTCTCCGTCTATGTGTGAAGAGGAGTACCCACTGAAGTGTGCATGATTACGATTCTGTCGCTAAATATCGGAAATTCAGTTTGTTAATAAAGCACTGTGCAGACCACTTTTTTTCAATGTCAAACATACAGTTTTAAAAAATGGAGTACCTAACATGGTTTTGATTTCAATAGTCACAATAAAACTAAAATAGCGGTTTCTCAATCATAAAATAATATAGGGCTGTCTCTAGGGCCATGGTAACATATACAACCTGTACAAGTGTCAATAACATGACATAATCAATGATGGTGCCTAATCAAATTATAATAAGTATTGACTGCTACTGAATGGCAAAATATTAAAAACTTGAAATCTCCTTCAACACTTCTTTCAAATTATTGTTTAATGCTAACGTCTCACATCTCACAGTTATTAAGTCTGTCAATAACTGTGCGAATTGCAATACAGGAAATTAAACTGGTTTTTAATTACAAACACACTTGACAAAATAACAGGGCCATGATGGGCAAAAATGGTTAGCAGAATCTAACAACACTGACACTAATAAACATATCCAACAATGACCGACAGGGAATGACACAAAAACTGGGGTTAACATTTTACAGTATGTTGATAAGGATTAAGAAGAAACAGCTGTGGAATGATTGTGACATAAACTGGCGATCTATATGCTGATCAAACCCCTCTCCAAGGGTTGACCGTGACACTACCCCCCCACAAAAACTCAGCCCCTAATGAACTCAGGAGGGCGACCCCGACGCCAGAGACAATCATTAAGAAGGGAGGTCCGACTGTGCCCATAGTGGCCATAGGGAGGAGGAGGGGCTGGGGCACCTGCATCAGGGGAGGAGCAAGAGGTGGCGACCAAGGAGAAGACGCCGCAAGTAGTGGCTGAGGTGGCACGGCAGCCGGTGAGTGGAACGGAGAACTGGTGATCTCCACTGCTGTAGACGGTTGAGTCCTGGTGGTCTCCACTGCTGTAGAACCCCTGGTGGAGATCACTACTGAAGGGGGCGGACCCCTGGCAGTCTCTGCAGCTGCTGGTGGTGGAAGAACCCTGGTGGTCTCTGCTGCTGCAGGGGGCGGACCCCTGGTGGTCTCTTCTGCTGCAGGGGGCGGACCCCTGGTGGTTAATGATGCTGGTGGACCCCCGGTATTCTCTGCAGCACCTGGCGGAGTGTTAGTGGTCCTAACCAGGGCCAGCTCCCCTGTGAGGTACGAGATTCTTGGTGCCGGGGGGCAGAACCCCTGGCTGTGGCATGGAAGGCGGAAGGATCACAACTACAAATGACAATAACACACACACGGGAGAAACTAGTTCATCATGCCAGCCTCTCCAAGGCTTGACTGTGACAATAATGTTCACCTTGATACAATTTAAACGTTTCTGAAAATGTATCTTTTAAAAGTTGATATCCTTTAAAATACATGAAAATATGAAAATATTTTGAAGGAAAAATATATTACTCATGATATTGTGTAGGAATTTTGTTTCTGCTAAAACCCTAGGCAGACTCTAAATAGAAGGATGAAGTATTTTTGAGAAGTGTCTATTTTCAACATTGCCAAAAGCGTTTCGAATGCAATGTCTCTCCGTCACGCCACCATGGCAACCTCACGCTCTCAAGGAGACACCATTGATAGAAAAAAAACTGACTCTGGGGGAACAATAAGGCCACACATGTCCATACACATCTGTTTTACAGTAGCTCATACTTTAAATCTTCCCACTTCCAGGGATGAGAGATTGTAAGAAAAACCACACAGACACACCAAGTTGTATTTATTATCTTTGTACTAGTACAGACTTGCTATATTCCCAACAAAATCCCAAACCAAATGGGACCACAGTTTAAACTTCAATTAGTTTATATTTTTTCACTCCTCAATTCCAATTGGGAACAATTATTTTTAGGATACCTTAACATTTTTCTGTCCCTTAGATGCTGTCAAACATTGCAAAAGAACACACACGATTCCAAATTGTTCATCATACAGCATTGCACAGAAGCGGGGTAGACCCACAGTACTAATGCTAATGCAAATGTAAAATCTTAGTATGGTAATTATGTTTCCAGAGAACTACTTTAAACACAATTACATGAAATATGAACATAAAAAGTGCTTTCCTCGTTCCATCCTGACACTGGGAAGAGTGTAATCGTCATTAAATACGGTAGTATGGATTGTGTTGATGTCGACCCCGCTCGAACCGTACTATTTTTTGTTTCGTTTTTTCGATTCCAGTTCAATTTGTTTTCTTTTAACAGACAATTTGTGAGTTCCTGTTTTTTTATGTTAACACTGACCTTAACTTTAAATGTATTTAAATTTAATTTGAATCACTATGGAATATATGGAATGTGGCATCTTGCTAAGTAATGTATAGAATGGAATCGGCTGTCGCCTAATAGCTTTGCTGGGTGTGGATACCAAGGGGCTAGGCTTAGACCAGAAAGTTGAAACAGCCCTGGGTGGATTCTGCATTCCATTCATTCCATTCATTTTAGGGGTCACTTTGACAGCGAATAAATTTACATCTGAATTGTTTAAAAACTCTATTTGTCCATTGTTTATTTCTAAATAAAAATATATATAAAAGGCTCCATTACCTTGTATCTCCTGTTATGGCCCTGTAGCATATAAAAATATAATTAAAAAAATAATAATAATCAGAATATAAATTGCTCCTGCTCTTACGCTCATGGACAACTCCTACTCATGCTCCCATTTCTCTGCAAGTGGCAAGATTTATAATGATTCAGATTTCTCTTGGCAAACCTACGAGAAGTACTACCGAGTTCAGACACGTTGCTCACGTCACATCTACAGTATGTCATCACGCTCAGCTTGAGGTTGCGCAGTACGCACAGCTTTCACCGAAAAAGTGCTTCTAATTGGCTTCACTTGCTCTCCACAGGAATGAATGGCGTCTGCTCGTCCATCCATATACTGTCACTGGAGGATACTCATTTGTGGACCAAAAAATTGTCATTTCAACTTCATTTCAAAATGTATTGCAGACAGATTAAAATACAATTAGTAGCCACCAATGCCATGTAAACTATGACTTTTCAATTGCCTTCACGAAACATCTCTGGAGACTGTTTCAAAATGCTACAGTGCCTGCATTCACAAAGTGTGTATAGAAATGCTGTGTCCTGTATTTTAACACAATGGTTTCATTGTTGCTTTAGTTACCCAATCACAACCTCACTCTCATAATAATTCACCAAGTAGGCATGATTACGAATAAGAACTATTTAATTAATAAATATCGCCCAGTTATCTTTTATTAATATGTACATAGATTTCTATATGAAATAGCCATTTAAATAAAGGCTCTTATTATTATTCTTAAAAGAGTGCCTTGGATCCGCTTTTTCTTTTGAACTTCTGTTTCCAAGGAGCACCTTCATGATTTGTTTTTGATCTTCCGAGCACTCCAGTCCTTCTTTTTTTATATACAGGGTGAATTGAATTTTAAAATGAACCTTTTTGCCTTTTCCATACTGTCCCAACTTTTTCAGACTTGGGTTGTACTGCTAAATAACAAATGTAACAAACCACAACATTTTCAGTTATCAACAGACCTGTTTTTGTGTCCCTCAAATGAGTCCATAGAACAGTGCATATTTCCTCATATAAAATAAAAGCCTCATAAAATTAAAGGTGTGATGCAGTAAGGCTTTGTTATTTACCTGAAAAAATTTGCCTTGATTCACTCATTTGTGTACCTTAAGCCAAGCGGGTTGACCAGTAGATCATTACTGTGGAGATGTGTGGACTGTTCTACGTTATGAAAAAAGTTAATATTAGATTTTATTTAGTAAAGTTGCATAACCATAACCAGTCCGCGTGGTGGGAGGGGGGCCCCAAATCAGATTCTGCTTAGGGCCCCCAAAAGGCTTGGGCCGGCACTGACCATAGGCTACATTTAACATGACTTTAATAGTCTCATGATGCAATCCTTGCTTGAAAATGAAAGATGGTTCAATAATCCTACAGATATAACAATTCAGCCTTAATTAGCATGTTAACGTCAGAGTTGTAAAACGTACATGGCTGGGTTCGCCTGTTTTAGGAAGTTCTAAAATAAAACCTAAATAAGCAGGTAATTATAGATTATAATTAACTAGTTTCCAAAATGAATCATTGTTTATCCTTTCTATTAATTTCATAGATCACTGTGTATTTATAAACTCCCTTAACCTGGTCAATTTGGTTTTAATTAAGAACATCCCAAACCTTCTGAACACAGTAAAGTACCAAGTACTTAAAAGAACTGTGGTTCATAATGTACACAGTGAACACAGTAAAGTACCATGTACTTAAATCAACTGTGGTTCATAATATACACAGTGAAAACAGTAGAGTACTTTTACCATTTACTTAAAACAACTGTGGTTTATAATATACACAGTGAACACAGTAAAGTACTTTTACCATGTACTTAAAACAACTGTGGTTTATAATATACACACAGTGCTTTCAATCCTGTAATTTTATTCTGCCTCAGTTGCCACAATTTAGACACCACATTTCAAAACATAGGCATGATGATATTTGTACTATTTCACATAATAACTACCTGCTTACTTATTTAAATCAGTAACCATATTGCAGTCAGGCATCTGATCAAACCTGGTATTAATTCCAGAGATTTGGTTGGGTAGATTAAATTGCTGTTGGCCCCTTCGAACAAAGCTATTTCAAGACACAATTTAATGATGCGATTGTACAGTATGTCCTAATACTAGCATATTTGCTTACTATAGTATATATTTAAAATTACGCAATCTACGATCATCAGCACAGGTCCTACCTGTAAATCAAAGCTGTTTTTAGGCATCATGCATTGCAGAGTGCCCAGACTGACTATTCTACAATGTGGTGTGTTGGAGACCACAGCAGTGAGAGGTGTTCCATGGTTTATTTAGAACACTAAAATAATAAACCTCTAGCCGCCTTCTGCCAAATATATAACAGGGTGACTGATGCCCTAAAATAAAAAATCTATTTCTACAAAGGACCAAACACTCTCAGTGCATTACGCGCACTCATCAAAAGGAGCTTCACATCATTTATGTAGATACTAGCCTACTCAGGGCGATTACTTACAGCACATTATCATACAGCATCACAAGGGAATCAGTAACTCAGCCTATATAGCTTTTATACTATCATAGGATGAATACTCCTTAGCCCACGTATCGTATGGCCGACATGGCAGAGTGATTAACATAAGCACTTGTAGCCAACTAACAGGATAGATGAACACTATATATAAAAAGGGAAATAACCCACAATAATGCTCACTATCTTCTGAAACACAGATGGTTATATAGCCTACTTAATTACTAAACACCAACAGCTGTGGAGAATGATCACCAAATCAGCCATTGTTGTGCGTAATTCTTGTGAGTAACCAGCTACATACACCGCGTGTCCAAAAGGTGGTGCATCCGTCTCAAATCCACCCAAATATATACGTTACAAATATAAACTCAATATAGTTCAGATTTATGCCACAACATTCATAGGTCCCTGAATGTCATGACATAATGTAAACTGTAGTGTACACTATGAAAGTGATAAAAAATAATACTATAATGACATTAGTAACTAGTTTATAATAACAGTAAGGCCAATCAGGCATTTGCATTTGTCCAATATACCAAGGCTATGGGCTGAAACAAGGCACTCCACATTGCCTTGTGCATAAAAATAAACCTTAGCCCTCATAGAGTATGAGTCTAGAGAAATTCTTGACAATCAAGTAATGACAATCCCCAGTTAGGCCAGTGTATTTCTTCTCAGATGTTCAACATAACTGAAAAATGTCATAAAAAATCCTCAGGTATTTTCTAGAATGCCTTGAATAAGAAAGTTGAGTACATGTTTAGAATTTTAATCAAATACCCTTTGAATTAAGTTAAAGATGTATTTAATAATGGAGGATTATTTAATGATGGAAAAATAGTAATAGGCTTATGGCCCTAGATATTTGAGCAGAGCTCAAACTTAGTTAATTCAATTATGCACTGTAAGTTCTTCCATGACTTTGTCAATCACTTTATTAAGAAATAGCAAGAGCAATCACATGTTCAACCAATTCAAATTGGCAAGCTTATCCAAAAACAAGCATGAATTTATTCTTAAATGTATAAGTTTATAAACATACAATCATACTAGTTTCAATTTTCTACTCTGAAATTCACTCACAAAAAATAAGCCTACAAACCTGTTTGCTTCAATATTGACTGCTGAGTGTACACTATATATGTGACCACTTGTGAGAACAATGGCAAGTGTGAAGAGCTCATTTGCAAGTTCAAAGTTGAAGAGAATTCTAGACCTTAGTGTCTGACTATGAACCTGTAATCTTCTCATCTTTTTCTCTCGATAATATTCAATAGTGGACTCAGGGTGCTTAGCACTAAGAATCTTGGTAGTGATCTAGAAACACTTTGAAATGTGATACAATTGAACGAAATGTTCACAAACTACACACAGAATAATGATTTTGGTTGATTAATTACAATGTATTTTAATTTATTTAATTTCAAGTTTTCTTTACATGTACAGGAGATGCAGATCTACTGTACTGTAGGCTATTGCATGTACAGTATGTTATTTAACAAGTTATTTTACAGAACCATTGTTTAATTGTGAATGAATACATAATTTAGCCTGGAGGTAGACGATACGGAAAAAAACAATCTTTTGATATTATTTGGCAATTTGATGTGGATAGGCTTTTTGACAATATTTCTCTGCTTTTTTAAAACAGCATTAGGCTATACAGTAAAAAGGGAGTTTGTGTTCACATAGGATTCTACATTTTTTAAACAGGAAAAAATGAAAATGCATTTACTATACTCTGTGTACTCTACAATATCCTTCAATCTATTGTTCTATAATGACACAAAAACATTTGGAACATAATGTCCAAGAAAGGATGAAATACATTGTTTACAATACCATTAAAATAAATCTTTGGCCACATTTGTCAGTTATTGAATCGATGTGCTTAGACTGCATTGAAATTCTATTTTATAGTTAGGTGAACTGAAATGTGTCTGCACAGTTTAAATCATTGATGACCTTTGCAGTTATAGTTAAATATAATTTTACAGTGCATCTGGAATTTATTCACAGCGTTTCACATTTTCCACATATTCTTATTTTACCCAATGTAACGTCCAGCCCAGTGTGGGCTGGCGCACATGGACAGAGAGATGGACTCACTTAAGTATTGTTCAGTATTTCTTTGTTTGTGTTTGATATATATATATATACTTTATTCATGCAGTCCTGAGCATGGTGTTTGTGTTTCTCCTTTTAATTTGAAGTATGTCCCTTAGGGGTCAGCCACGCCTCTTCCTGGTTAGGGTTGCTGGGAGATGGAGTGTAGGTTGAAGAATATCTGTATTTACAGATATAGTTACAAGGTGTTTTGTTTCACGTTGTGTGGAGAAGCTGTCCCGGAGCTACAAACAGTGAGTTCTATAACTGTCAGAGATTCAATGTTTAGACGTTCGCCTTGTACCTAGACATTAGCCAGCGTCCGTACCGCTGTATAGGTATATTGTGTGCTTTCGCTACATTCTGTTGGATCTGCATGTTACCACTGTATGCTCCCAAAGCTTTTGGAATAAACCACAAACAACTGGGATTCTCCTCCTTTTGTGTCTCCCTCTCTCACCCTACAACTCGGACGTGACACGTCATTATTAGGGGTCCAAGCCCGAAGGGGCTGGGAACCGTCGTTGCAAAGCAACGCGGTTCACAGCTCCAGCAGGGCTGTAGAACCCTATTGTTTTTCTAAGGTTTCGTATTCTTCTTCTTCTTCTTCTTCTTATTCTTCCGGTAAAACCGATACTACAGCCTAAACCGTACATGATCATGGGGTGCCATTTTCAGGACTGGTCCGGATCACCGCTGGGACCTCAGACAGAAAAATTCAGCCACTTCCACCACTAGGTGGCGCTATAGCAGAAATAAACGTGTTTGCCCTTATAACTCCCAAACTGTACATCGCACATAGAAGCTACACATATCCACGTGTTCCCTGAGTTCAGCTGAATCTTCTGACATAGGCCACGCCCATTTCCGCCAGTACTTTTATGCGTGAAAAATTGTAATTTATCGTAAACCTACTTTTTCTAACTCCTCCTAGACCGTGTGTCCGATCTGCCTGAAATTTGGTATGTATGATCACCAGACTGACCTGACAAAATGTTATCAAAATAATTTTTATCGGATGAAAATTGCGTAAATTGCGCAAAAATAAATTTGTGTAGCTAGCTACTTAAGTATAAACTTTGCCATATCTCGGCCAAAAATAAAAAGCTATCATCGTAAAACTTTAGATTCTTGTTTGACATGACCATTTGAGGCTCCCCAACAAATTTTATGAAAATTGGCTACTAGGGGGCGCTATAACTACAAAAAGTTTATATCTCATCAACGGCTCATCCGATGTTTACCAAATTTTGAGGCTACCATCTAGGGCCACTCTTGAGGCCACCCCTACAGTGGGGTACTGATTCGTCAAAAGGGGCGTGGCCTGTGGGACCCAGTTTTGGATCTACCCCTTGTACTAATGTGAGTAACTTCAAATTTACAGTGTACATGCGCAATGGTTACTTGACCTCGCATACCAAAAATTACATATGTGGACCACTAGGTGGCGCTATAATGGTGAGAAACGTGTTTTGTGCCCATAACTCCCACATTACACATTGCACAGTAGAAATCCTTATATCCAAGTGTACCTTGAACTGACTTAAATCTGATGATATAGGACACGCCCATTTTTGATAACAAGATTTTTCACAATTTTGCACAATGCGCAAACCAACGTTTTTGAACTCGTCCTAGACCGTGCAACCGATCTGCACGAAAATTAGTACCTAGCATCTCCAGATGGACCTGACCAAAAGTTATCAAAAGAATTTTGCTATGTTAAACTATGCGCAATTGACAAACAAACAAATTTTCGTACCTAGCTATGAAATATTAACTTTATTATATTGCTGCCAAATTATATGCTATCATCAAAAAACTTGAGATTGTTGTTCAATGTCCCAATGTGATGTTCTATACAATATTTGGCGAAGATCGGCCATTAGGGGGCGCTTTAATCAACATTTATTTGTTTTGGACAATAACTCAATATATTTAACTGGGATAATTGTGATTACAATATCTTTTCCGTAGTAAATGCTATCAACATGAAACTTTTGGTGCTTGTTTGGCATGCCGCTCTGTACCACATTTTTTGTCATTAAAAGGTGCTGTCGTCAACTTAGAGCAGTTTTTGCCCATTTACTCAATCAATGTTAATGGGATATTTACAACGGTGATATACCACAAAA
>JACXGM010030098.1:0-13413 GCA_016801145.1 Umbra pygmaea
TGTGTGTGTGTGTGTGTGTGTGTGTGTGTGTGTGTGTGTGTGTGTGTGTTTCTGTGTGTGTGTTTCTGTGTGTGTGTTTCTGTGTGTGTGTTTCTGTGAGTGTGACTGAGTTAAAAAGGGAAGGAAAGAATGAAAGAGAAAGAATGCGGGAGAAAAGAATAAGACACCAGGGTGTGTGTGTGTGTGTGTGCATGCCTGATGGTTTGAGAAAGGCGCTTGTTCGTGAGCAACACAAAGTACGCAAATCCCCCAAACTTGGATTTTTGGCAGGGATCAGGCCTCCCACCCACGACACCCTCTCCAAGCCTCCTCCCACCCTCTAGTCAGCTGCTCTGCGATGGCTGCTTACTCACACAACACAACCTGTGTCCACGCTGCGGAGGAGTAGGAGGATAGCACTCACGATCACACACTCACCAACCGCAGAGATGGGACGGTGGTAGGCCTGCCTGTCTTTCCATGTTGCATCTCTGTGTTATCCTTCAGTGAAGTTCTGCTTAACCTCAAAAACCAGTGGCAACTGAGATGCCACCAACTTAAAAGGGTGGTGAAACCCTTGTTGGTGTATTGAAACATAATCCAGAGATATTTTGTAAAATTGCCACTAGAACTATACTCAGTACTTCAAATGCTGCTAATTTGTTTACTTGTGTTTTGATACTTTCTGATGCACAATTAGGTCACTTGTTTAAGTTTTTAATGGTATAACAAGGTACATAATATTATAGAATTGTTGGACAAAATAAAAAAACACCTAAGAATGTTTTCATATCAAGGAACTAAGGATTAGAGCCCCGCTTTGTCTTCAGGACATTTGATGTTATTAAAATTTTTGTCATTTCGCAGTGGCTTTTATCCAGAGTGACTTACACTGAATCATAGAAATAGAATGGATAGAAAGGCCATTGAACTGCTTTGCATGGTCATTCTATTACTACACAACAAAATGGCGATTGTTGTTAGTTGACATGGTCACAACACGCAAATTGGTTTAATGCGGAAGTAGGCCGCTAGATTTTTGCAATGGAATGGTACACATAAAAATGGCTGCCTAGCAGCTCTGACCAATCTGCTACATTGATTTGAATAGGAGTGTCCTTTCTATCCATTCCATTTCCATGCACTGAATACAGGGACATTGCCCTTGAGCAATGTAGGGTAAAGTACCTTACTCAAGGACACAATGTCATTTGGCACAGTCAGAAATCAAACCAGCAACCTTCCAACTACAAATCTGACTCCCTAAGCACTGAGCCCTCTGACACCCCAATCCTTATTGAAAGGTTGGTCATTCAAGACCTATGAGAGGTGTGATATTGCTCCATTCTTCAAGAAGAAACCCTCTAGTTTTTTGAAGGATGAATGAGATAGAAATCATCGTCACACACAGCCCTCAGGAACATCCTACTAATTTTCAGCCATGCTTACATCAGGTGATTGGGGAGGAGTTGAAAAATGTTTGACCTCATCCTAGTGTTTATGAAACTGATGACATTATCATTCTGGAAAATTGGAACATCATGAGGGAAAAGTGTTTGCAACTTAGGATGCCAAGCAATCATCAGTCTTAATGACTACTGCAATAATGCTGCCCATTCCATTTCAGATCCCCACTATGTTTAAGACACTCTGGGCAGAGGACATCTTTTTGTGTTCTTTAAATGTCCCCATTACTTTTCCCCATTGCTGAGTGTTCCAGGTTTTGTGTTCCTTACACCAAGTTATGCGTTTTTGTGCATTGGCCTTGGATGGAAACGATTTCCAAATTGCAGCCCTATCATAAATTCTAGCTTTGCGAAGCACACGACATACAGTTTTGGTTGAGACAGAGTCAAAATTGTGCTGATTCAATTCTCTGGTAATCTTTTAAGCTTAAGTTTTAGGACATTAAGTAACTTCTTGTGGTGTCTATCTATCCATGACAGTCAAATTTGAATTGTATCCAGTGTTCCTCTGTGCTAATTGTTCCATGTTCCACTAATGCTATCAGTATTTTTTATCTGTTCCCCTTGACACATTGTGTATATAGAGTACTGTGAGAAAGGCTTAGGCACCCTAGATCCATCACATGAAACTGTCAGGGAGGCGTTTGATCAGCCACAATTTTATTCCGCAGCAGGATGATCCCCAAACACACAGCTAAAGTGAAGAAGGACTATCTTCAGAATAAAGAACAAGGATTTGTGAAACATTTTGTATGGCCTCCACAGAGCCCTGATCTCAACATCATCGCGGCTGTCTGGGATTCAGACAAAGTCTGTAGAAGAACTATGGCAAGTTCTTGAATATGCTTGGAACAATCTCCCAGGGAATTTATTATTAATCATGCAAAACAGTGTACCTACACTAAGATGATAACTGATAAATTATTAATGGCAAATGGTGATCACACCAAATTATGTTTAACGTTTTTCAATGTTAACTGCTATTTTTTGTATACTGAGGAACTTTCCGTTTTATATATATATATTTTTTAACATCTTTCCCTCACAGTTTTTTATGAGAGTCGTAGCTAGCGGGTGTGCTAACATGTTCGCCTGGCAACACTAATGCAGGCAAAATGAAATCTTTAATTTTCTCTTCAGAATAAAAGCGCTAATTTGAATTCATTACAATAATCATTGTGAAGTCTTTACAAAGCTAGTGAATTGTAACCAAATGCAATTGTATGGTTTGTTAAGAAACAATAAGAGTATGTGATTGCAAAAAAAACGTGACATGTTTTCAATAACAACTTTTCATTAAAATCAGTAACAACTACATTGTACACAGAATTTGATTGAATATTTTGTCCGTGTTTCATGTGAAAACACAAATGCATTTGAAAAACATTTACTATAAACTGTTTTATCCAACAATAGACTAATTTTAGCAACACATGAACATGGACCCATTACCTATCTATGCAATGAATTAACAATATTATTGTAATGAATTACGAGCGCTATTATTTTGATATGAAAAATCAGAGTTTGTGTTGCCAGCATTATACAAAGGGGTAGGCTTAGAGCTAGAAGTTGAAGCAGCCCTGGGTGGATTCTGAGGCTACCTGGCTATTACCTTACATTCCATTCATTTTAGGGGTCATTTTGACAGTGAATAAATTTACATCCAAAGCGTTTAAAGACATTTGTCCATTGTTTATTTTTAAAGAAACAGGACAATGTATAAAAAGCTCCATTACCTTGTATCTCAGTTTATGGCCCCGTAGCAGCCACTTTTGTGAAAATATGCTAAATATTGTGTCATAACCACGCGACTTACTGTCGCACTGTAGAAAAATTACCATAGAGTCAAATTTTTATGTTTGTTCTCTCCGGTTTTGTTGGTAGGCTTAGTTTCTGTCTTTTTTTTTAATTTTACATAGGACCTAGTTTTTATCCTAACTTGATTTCAGTCAAAATGGCTAAATAATTCATTCGAATATTTACCAAAAGTTGCTTCTGCTCCTACACTCATGGACAACTCCTACTCACGCTCTCCTTTCTCTGGAAGAGGCAAGATTCGGAATGATTCAGATTTCTCTTGGCATGGCTAAGATAAGAATTACAACTTTCAGAGACGTTGGTCTCGTCACATCTACGTCATCACGCTCAACTTGAGGCTGGGCAGTATGCTCGTCTATCACCGAAAAAATGCTTCTGTGGTAATTTGCACACTGATAATTTTGTAGTAAATATTGTAGGCTTCTACCCTCCAATATGAAAATTTGTTTTCTGATCAATTTCATATGGTCTGATTGTTTTGATCCATATATCATGATCAATTAAGCACCAATTAAGCAACAAGTACGTTACCATACCATGTGGTACGGGTTGCTATTTGTGGGTTTGCACATGAACCCAAATACATAGAATATTAAATTATATATAAATAAAGCTACTCTGTTTTTAATCCCTTTTAAAAAAAATCTGAAAAATATTAATATATTTATGAGCTTTTGCTTTCATCATAATCGACAATGTAATCATTATTGGCACTTTTCGAACTTTGTTAGTATAACACAAGAGAGGTAGACATACAATGGTGAGTGGTGGTGATGAATCATCATGGGAAAATTCTCCAATACATCTACAGACAAAACTATACTCTAATATTACTAAAAATCAGTCTTGCCTGTTATTATTATTTATTTCAGACATGTACAGGAAGCAATTAAATACATGACATGTGCACATTTCTTCGTGAAACATTTCCTCTTCATGTTGAGAAACAATTGTTTTTCTTGTTTGTGTCGCACACTTGAAATAACTCAGTCAACTTCAGAGTGTCTTGGTTATTTTACAACTTTATATAAGCTCTGGTTCAATTAGAACAAAATTTAATAAGACATGTTTAAGTTCTAATCATCTCAGATTCTCACTAACTTCCCAATAATGATGGGCAAACAAACCTTAATTGCTGTTCTTCTAGCAGCAAAATATGCTGGCAGCACTCAGGATTTTACTTTTCAAAACAAAAGAGGCCATTGTTGGAATGCCTTGCAACGTGTTAAATTTCAATGTGGCTATTATTTTGTAAAAGAAAATTTGAGTTAATGCTGCCACAGTTATCCTGCAATGAAGAACAGCAATGAAGTTTGTTTGCCCATCAGTACTTCCCAAATCCTGGTCATTTTAAAGAGACAGTTCCCAATTTTCCCAGGTATATGTGTACAATTGAAAGAAACTGTGTTCTTTACAGTAAATATAGCACTATAAAACATGCACTATATTAATTATTAATTTATTTCAAACAAATTACTTGGCCTGGCTACATTAATTTTTATGTCTATTTTCCAGGGCGCAACATACTGTATGGAAAGTAAAAAATGTAGCTATGGGGCAATGCATGTACAAACTGTATGTTTTGAAATTAGTTTTCTAAATGTTAGGTTTCCTTGCAGGCTTCACAATGTTACTTTGTCCATATAGTCGTTCGGTTTCAGAGGCAGTTGTGGAAAAAAAACAACTGTCTCCTCACTGTATTCAAGCAGTCCAATCAGCAGAATCTAATCAGGCCAAATGAATTAAAAGAGCATTAAGTGTTTTTATAGCTGCGGATATGCAACAATCTTTTGCCAATTAAACTAAAAACCTTATTTCTTTCTATAATTTTGCACCGTACCGCAGTAAGTACCGTACTGTGACCCTCAAACCGCAATACGTACCGTACCGGGGTAGGCGTACACACCTACTTAGAACTATACTTTGTTTCCTCAAACATACATACAAAGAATAACATAGTTTCAGCAACAATAGACATTAACCAATACACATTACCCAAAATCTTTAGATTTTTTATATCTTATATAATAGGCTGCTGGTTGAATTCCCGACTGTGCCTACTGTCATTTTGTCCTTGGGCATGGCACTTTACCCTAAGTTGCTCAAGGGGGAATGTCCTTGTACTTGAATGTTCCTGCTCTAGATAACAGCATCTGCTAATTGACAAAAATACATGTGTATATATCTGTATATATGTGTATGTCATGTCCTTGCAATACTGTTTCAAATAGCAAA
The DNA here is from genome assembly GCA_016801145.1 of Umbra pygmaea. Lineage (NCBI taxonomy): Eukaryota > Metazoa > Chordata > Actinopteri > Esociformes > Umbridae > Umbra > Umbra pygmaea. The sequence continues at coordinate 5,502 of JACXGM010030098.1, forward strand.
TATACTCTGCATAGTGTAGGAAATCATTGTCCTGTTTGATTGGCTTTTTATGTTTATAAGATGGTAGGAAATACAGTTTGTGCAGCTTTTGTAAGCGGGTCACTGAAAGAGAAAGTGGTTCCATTCTTTTTGTGTTAAATCCTACACATTACCCATTTAAAAACAGAAATATTCAGAATTTAGAGACACTTCAGTTGTTTCAGTTCACTTCTATTTTCTAAACACTTCTCTGTATTAACATTCTAACACATTGCAGGAACCAGAACTCAGACTGGGTCCTTCATTTAATTTATTAATTACACAATCCTGATGTTTTGAAACTTTTAGTTTTCTAGCCTACAATAAAAATTATATTAAGAGTATGCCTATATAAGCCTGAGGATGAGACTATACCATAGTAAAACGACTGAGATTTTGATTCACAGGCTGCCAGGGGAGAGTAACAGGTATGGCAGATGCGATGTGTGATGTCGGTACTACCACTCTCCGGCTAGATGCTCACGGCTCTCGTATCGCACTGCCTGCCTTCTACATTCCCACACACCACGCGAGAGCTGTGTAAATATAAAGAGGGTGGCTACTCCGCAGATGTTTGTGAACACACCAATTTAAAAGTCACCAGTACGCAGTGACAAAATAATCTCAGGTTCAACTGTGATAAGTCAGTCCAGATAGTTACCGTATATTCAATTGAGAGAGGTGTGGTGCTGCAGGTTAGATATCCCTACATAACCTCTCTCTCTCTCTCACGCTCACTCACTCACTCACACACGTTCAATGCAGGAATGGTCTGCCAGCATAACCTTTAGCTCTTAAAGCTGCTCCTGGTAAAGGTATATAAGTGGATCATCCATAACTGATTTAACCCTATAGATATCACTGGCAATTTAGAGCCAGCTGGATTGTTCCTGTTTCCATCATTGAGCGCTGTGCAAGGTTGTTGATAGAACCTGGTTTTATATAGAATCTGTGCTATATCTGTTATTTTATGAAGATATACACAATTTAAAATATATAATTTTTGCTCGAATAAGATTGCAAATACATAAATTGTTACACATAATTTTCTTTTTATTAATTAAATGTGATATATATTTATTCTATAACAGTTACAGGTTCATATTGCTGATGAACTGGAGGAAGTGCAAAGACAAGAAGGAAATGTCACTCTCATGCCAAATTATACCACAAATGCATTCGTGGGCATGATTTGATGGTGTAATTACTACAACGTTCCACACATCTACATATAAAAAGTGTATTCTAAATAATGCGTTTGTGGTATTTTTACAACATACAGTTAATGCTTTCCAAATAATTCAACAAGTTGTCTTCGATTGACTAGAGGATTCATGCTCAATAAAGTTGGATTTTCTAGTACAGGAAAGAGACACTGTTGTCCAAGTCTCACACTGCTTTACTAGCAAGTCCCACTGAGGAAACAGATGAAAGCTCATTGAAATTAATTGAAATACATTCCCTGAGTGTGTAGGAAAGGAGCAGTGTCTTGACGCAACTGAGGCCAGCCACACACGACTGTAAATCAGTATAGTAGGCGTGTGATTCTTGCACTGCAGACCTTACACTCTAAAGCCTATATAACAAACCCTTAAGGTATACCAAGCATGATAGTATATGAATACAGAATTACCGGGTAGACTCACCGACATCTTTACTCATGAGTCTGTAAGAACGAACCAGGAGGGAAAAAAACGGACTCAAGTGGGAAAAACACCCCCCCTCAAAAGACAGAAAGATGTTACTGACCTTTTAACACAGAGACTTGTTTTGAATTTCAGTTTCTTCTTCTCACCCTGCTCTCGGTCCCTGACTGTCAGGAAGCAGCCCTGTCCTCTGTGGCAGGCATGTGAAAGTGAGAGAGAAAGAGAGGGAGGGGGGAGACGATCGGAGAGCGCTTCAAGTTTGCACAGAAGGTGTGTCACTAATTTAGGGAGGAAGAGGAGATTGAATCGTACCACCGAACTGTTGTGTGGAATAAAAGCAAAGCAGAAGTGCACACCCACCCACCAACGAACCAACAACCCTTACTCCAAAACCAAAAGTATTTTGGCAGCGTTCCCCAAACATCCACCTGTGCTATGCTGAGGGGAGGGGAGTGACACATTAATAGGCCAAGCCTGCAAACTAACCGGCTCCTTGGCTCAGGCTCAAACAGTACCTGCAAAATGTTAGGACTGGCACTAAAACTGGTTTATGGTTTCATCATTTATCATATGGAACTTAGGTTATGACTATCATGCCCAGTTAGGTCTAGAACTGGAATTTTGTTTGACTTTTGTTTACACTGTTGCTGGGGCATGGATAGAAATCGGCCTCAATAGAAAACGGTTTGCCTTGAGCAATATAATTACAAAAGTAAAGAACAGCAGAGATAAGTGGGCTATCTACCTTATTGTGTCGGGTCTGGGTGTGTGCTGTGGTGTGGTGGGCTGTGGTGAGAGCCGGTATGTGTGTGTTGGGTGTGTGCCGAAGTGTGTCAGACCGTGCCTGGTAGCAGGTAAGAACACATACATCATTGTGAAAGCTCTATAGAAATATAACGAGAACATAATGAGGTGTAATCACTGATGTCAAGGCTTTGACCAGCTATAGGTCTCCTGCAGTCAGTTCATACATTCCTTGGGTCAATTGAGAATGGGGACATTAAACAACAAGGAACAATAAGACGTTTTAAGATCTCCCTTCAACATGGTATTTTACATTACACCAGGGATCTCCAAACCTGGTCCTGAAGAGGACTAAAGTTAAAATTGTTTTCACTCCAACTCTAATTTACCACACATGATTAAAATATTTAAATGGTAAATAAGCTGAATGAGTCTGCATTATGTGTGGTTGGAGTGAAAACCTACAGGATGAAAGCTCTCCTGAACAAGAGTTTGAGACCTCTGCTTTACACCTTATCTGATATACGAAATATGTGGCAGAGGGTGGTATAGTCATGTACAGGCTGCTGTTCCTGCCACACAAGTATGTCCAAACCTACATGGATTTAAATCTATCCAACTGTACTAAAATAGTGCTACATTAAAATAAAATATTTAAAGTGAGATTATAATGACATCTTTCCCTAATCACAGTGTCTCACATTATTTTTCTTTAAAACTCAGTCATTGAAGGAATATTTTAACCCATGCAATCATGATTTTGTAGTGTTCAGTACCAATGGTAAAACAAAAAAGAAATTGCTTTGCATTAACACAAATACCAGAGTTGCGCAGGCATAAAAACAAGGTCAAATTGCAAAATGGAGTGAGGATGCTTGATCTGACACGACTGTGCATCATTTTAACCGAGGAATGTTTTCAGTAATCAAATGCCAAATTATAATATTTTTAGACTGTAGGTACTCATGTGTAAATATTCCTTTAAGAGATGGGCTTTGTCAGGTTGGGCACATCCATTTAATGGCACCAAAAACTGATTGGTTTGGTTTTAATTGCTTATGAAAAACCAGTCTTAGAAAACCGGTGTGCTGTGCCCTATACTAGTACAAATACCTAAAGTAATACAGTAGAACACAATGTCCCCTTGAAATTAAAACAGTTAAGAACTCAATCTTTTAAACTTTCAAGAGGTTATCTTTCAGTCTACGGAAGCCTTCCACTTGTTTCACCTTTTACAAATACATTTTATTTTAATTATCATTGGTAAGTCATGTATACATTAAATTACCATCATTTAAAAGGCAATTAACAATGGTCCTATTGCAATAGACCGATTAACATAACAGCCCCCTGCAAGGTATCAAACCCCTGGCTAATTTATATTGACTTATCAAATATTCATGAAAAATTACAGAGAATGAACGGTGTGAAAATTAGAAATAATAATAGTTTAGTCATTAATTCAGTTAGTCATGAGTAACTGCCAATGTAAGTACAGAAATAATATGTGTAGGGAGTAATGTTTGGAAGAAAACGCCATGGCAAAATTCAACGTTTGTCCTGGTCTTCATGGATTAGGTGGTCTGGATATGCCTTCAGTGCTGGCCACCAGGTGCAACTCAGAGTGCTATTATCAAGTAGGCTCTTGACATGCAATAGACATGTGGGTGACATTCCAAAGCTAGTCAGTCATTTTCTTTTTGAACCCTACCCAAACAGTAGTTCTAACACTAATAAACTTAAACTGCTAACTTAAAGGTGAAATGTACTCATGGTGTTACTTTTACTGTATTAGTGTTTGATTGCCCTAAACATTATTTTATGTAAATGTGTCTAAGTATTCCAAATCACTCCCACCTATCTCACATCACATATAATAATATCTCTAAATTCAAATTCAACGTGTTTTTCCACTATGTTATGAAGGGCTGATTAATGATACATTTTACATTTGTGTTCTTTCAGAGATCTGCATTGTCACCATGCTCCCCCACATAAACCTCGGGCTCCCACTGGTACTGCTCATCTGCTACAACACTATGGACCTTGCAGAGTAGCAAGAGAAAAACAGCCCAGTCAAAGCATTTGTTTCTGATGGACCTCAATGATTAAACTAGCTTGTCCTTCAAGCCAGGACAGCAGAGTCTTAGTTAAATAAGTTCATAACATGGATTTTGACAGATTGGAGTTTTATGACATGATTACATACACTTTCAAATTCATGTCATGACCTCGCAAAATGTGGCAACCAATTTAAAAAATAATATCATTTTTTTATACAGTGGCAAGAAAACATATGAACCTTTTAAAATTACCTTGATTATTGCTTAAAGTGATCATAACACTTGAAGCCCTATTTTAACGATCTAGGAGCACGTTGTGAAGCGCATGGCGCAAGTGTGCTTTGGCGCATTGCTATTATGATGGCGGATTTGCACCGTTATCTTTTTATTTTTATTCTTTTGCATGTTTGAGTGCTACTGCGCTTCCCTGTGCAACAAGCAAAGTGTGCACGCGCTGTGCGTACGCCTAGGTGCATTAATTTGCTGTTAAAATAACAATGACATCGTGCGCCATTGACTTTAGACCAGGTTTTTGTTGGTCAACGGCACGATCACTTTCTGATGCCTCAAGATAGCAATACACCCAGAATTAACACACCTCTCTGTTAGACAAGCATGCCCATGGGGGCAAATATGGGTGCAGGTGCATTTGCTACATAAACGACGCAGGCGCCGGACAGGAAATTTTACAACTGCGTCGGTCTTAAACTAACAAAAATTCTTGCATTCGCGCTTTGCGCTGCGTTGCGCCGTGTGCAAGATAGGTCACTTGATGTGATCTTCAACTATGTCACAAAAATGACAAATACAATCTACTTACACTAATTACAAAAAATAAAAACAAAACTTATATTTATTTTTGTTTATATTGAATGCATAATTTAAATATTCCAAGTGCATGGTGGAATAGGTACACTATGTAATTCCCTATGCTAACAATTTTTCCAAATGCTAATTTGAGTCAGGAGTCAGCTAACCTGGAGTCCAATCAATGAGTTGAGATTAGAGTTCTTGGTTGGAGTTGCCCTGCTCAATTGAAAACCCTCACAAAGTTTGAGTTTCATCTTCACAAGAAGCATTGCCTGCAAAATGCTACAAAAGAGATCTCACAACACTTTAGGAATTTGTGACTTGCTTTAAGCTGGAATGGTTTACAGAAGTATCTCTAAAAGCCTTGATATCTCTAAAAGCAAAAAAAGTGCAGCACTGTTGCTAAACATACTAGGAGGTGCCATGCTACGAGGATGACTACAAGAGCACAGTCCAGAATGCTCAATGAGATTAAGAACCCTAGTGTCAGTTTAAGACTAACAGAAATCTCGGGAACATGCTTACATCTCTGTTGACAAATGTATATGTAAAACACTATACAAGAATGAAGTTCATGGGAGGACCACACAGATGAAGCAACTGCCATCCAAAAAAAACATTACTGCACGTCTGTTCTCAGAAATCCAGGAGCGTAGTATTTTCCACAGTAGTATTGGCCAAAAATTTTGTGGATGGATAATAATAATAATAATGCATTCAACTTATATAGCGCTTTTCTTCCAAGGAACCCAAAGCGCTCTACACAGTGAGGGGGAGAGCCCACAACATCCACCACCAATGTGTAGCACCCACTTGGTCGATGCACGGCAGACATTTTGTGCCAGAACGCTCACCACACATCAGCTATCAGGTGGAGAGGTGAGTAGTCATATATGCCAATTAGGAAGAAGGGGGATTATTAGGTGGCCATGATTGAAGTGAGAGGCCTGGTTGGGAATTTGGCCATGACACCGGGGTTAACACCCCTACTCTTACGATAAGTGCCATGGGATTTTTAATGACCACAGAGAGTCAGGACACCTGTTTAACGTCCCATCCGAAAGACGGCACCCTATGTAGGGCAGATGTCCCCATCACTGCCCTGGGGCATTGGGAAAGATCTTTAGACCAGAGGGAAGAGTGCCCCCTACTGGCACTCCAACACCACTTCCAGCAGCACTGGTCTCCCATCCAGGGACTAACCAGGCCCAACCCTGCTTAGCTTTAGAAGCAAAGCAGCAGGGCAATACAGGGCTCTATGCTGCTGGCCGACCACTGGATAAACCTGAAGTTGAGTTTTTTGGAAGGAACACAACACTATGTGTGGAGAACGTTTAAAAAAGTGGTCTTAAATCACTTTTACCACATTTACAGCAATATTTGTGAACTTTGTCTTATTGACCTTTCTAGTAAAGAAATATATTAAATCGAAATGTTAAATGTTAAATCCAAATGCTAAATGTTAAATCTAAATATTAAATCTAAATGTTAAGTCTAAATCTAAATGTTAAGTCTAAATCTAAATAAAAAATCTAAATGTTAAATTTTAAATCTAAATGCTAAATGTTAAATCTTGTAACGAATACTCCCAAGGTACAAAAGGAAGAATGTTTATTGTAAACAGGTTATAAGTTATAAGTTATAATCCAAAAGCAAAGGCACAGAGGACAATCCAAGGCAGAATAATTCCCAAAAACTGAGCAGGGGTCAGGCCAGAATATCAATCTAAGAGTGTTGGCAAAGGTACAAGGGATAATCCAAGGAAAAATCATACATAAACAAAGCAAAGGTCAGACCGGAATAACAATGCATTAATTTAGTGCTCAGTATGAAAGAAACAGTACTTACAATACCTCGCAAAGAGGCAATGGAGTGTTTGTGTCTTAAATGCTGACTGAGTGAGAGCAGGTGAATGGAATTTAGTTGATTGAGTCCGGGTTATGGGAAATGTAGTTCTGATCAGTCCAAGAAGGGGAAGATGTAGTTCTCTGTGAAAGGGAACAGGGAATGTTACAGAGTCCGGGTTATGGGAAATGTAGTTCTGATCAGTCCAGGAAGGGGAAGATGTAGTTCACAGGGAAGAGGAACCAGGAAATGTTACAGTACCCCCCCCCAAGGCGCCGCTACCAGAGGCGCCAAACAGTAAACACTCCACCGGACCCCAATCGGCAGAAGAGCCAGGCTAGAGACCGCAGCGGCAGACCGGAGGGACGAAGCAGCAACGGCGGGCCGGAGGGCGGAGGCAGCAGCAGCGGACCGGAGGGACGAAACAGCAATGGCGGGCCGGAGGACGGAGGCAGCAGCGACGGGAAGTCATAGCCCCGCGGGAGACGGACAGGCCGGAGGGGGCTCGGAGGGCCGAGGTAAAGGCGGACCAGGCACTGGAACCACAGCAGACACAGGAACCTGGAAGAACACAGCACAGACAGACACAGACAAACAGACAGACACTGAGAGGGGCACAGAGACCAGGGCAGGTGCAAGGCCGGGGACAAGCACAGGAGTGGGTACTAGGGCAGACACTGGCACAGGGACCGGGGCAGACACTGGCACGGGGACCGGGGCAGACACCGGCACGGGGACCGGGGCAGACACCGGCACGGGGACCGGGGCAGACACCGGCACGGGGAC
>JACXGM010030099.1:0-13416 GCA_016801145.1 Umbra pygmaea
TAGGTGTTGAGCCTCGTGTTAAATAACCTTTATCGAGTGGAATAAACTTATCTTTACTATGAATATGGGGTGCATTATATGCCGAATGACAATAACCTATAGCCCTAGAATGTCATTGTGAGGTTATTATAATGCGTTTTCATTTTGGGAAGATAGTGAAGGCCTAGGTGTAAAATGCACGGCCCGCCACTGAATATACTGTATATCTCCCAGGCTTCACTAAGATAAAGAGTAGGAAAGGAAGATTGTAATGGGACTCAACAGAGCTGTTGCCAGGAAACCGTCCAGAAGACTGGTTAAACGCCAGGCCCCGCCCTATTTGTAGAACTCATTATGAATATTACCTACTGGCACAGTCACTTTCACTGGCATTGTTTTATTTTGTTGTAAAATCACTGTACAATATAGGTGTGCAAACTATAACAGTAAGTAAATGCCAATTATTGTCTTTATTATCTGGTTTGGCTTTTTGATGATACTCTTTCTGCTCTTTCAGGATCGTGGAGAGAGGATACTACAGTGAGAGAGATGCTGCCCACGTCATCAAGCAGATACTGGAGGCAGTGGCGGTAGGAGATGTGTTTAAATGGCTTCTAATGGGCTATTAATATGTGACGTGCCTTATTACGGTAAACTACGTCTTCGATTTGAAATAAATTGTGAGATGCTAGTCACAATTCATTATAGAGGGAGAGTGAGAGAGAAAATCTGTAGTTATCATTTTTGGTTGCGTAATTTGGCTTCAATAGATAATCTGTCAACATGAAGCTGAAGGAAAATGTTGTTTTGGCAAAGCTTGTAGAGTGGAGACAGCTCTCTTATCCCTGCATTGCATAGGAAAATACACATACCAAGAGGTTTGAAATGATTAACATAATTTAAGGGTCATATCATGTCATCTTAAATATCAAAATGTTTCTGATTTGGTATTTGGTTTGTGGGTAAGTACATTTAACTCGCAGGCAGTGTTGCATGGTGTTCCAGACAGAATTATGTCTAAACCCAAAAATATAGGATGATTAATCAGCTACTGGGAAATGCCGCTAAGTATGTGTTGTGGTTAAGGACTTGGCCTCAGCATCATTGACTGTCAACCTGAAGATTAGTATGAGAACCTTTATTATGAAATACAAATGTACTGTATTCTGAGGATACAGGCATCTAGTAGCTGGCTGGACACACACAAACTCATACACACTGTATAATTCTCTGTGATGTGGATGTGGGTCAGATGTTTTCTCTCAGTTGGAGTAATGGCAGTGCGTGAGTGAGTGACTACGCTTTTGTGTGTACATGTGCATATCGCATGTGTGTTTGTTGAACTGAAAGTGTGAAATAATCCTCTCAGAGAACCATCAACCCCCCCGTTAATCTCCCAACCCACAGAGACAGCAGGCAGCAGAGATATGGGCTGCCTGTTATGTAACAGTGCTAGCCAGTGCGTGCTCCTGCGACGATTTGTGAATCAAGTTGTCGCTGTGTGGCCTGTATGCAAACTGCTTGTCGGATTCTAAACCATGCTTAACACTGGTGGCTGTACCTGGCACACATTTGTTGACTTTGGGGGCTTTTTATCTGGTGTGAGTGTTGGTTGGTGCATCTTGCAAGTTTTATTTTGCTGTGTGTAGATAAACATACGCAGCTTTACTCAAGCCTTCTTCTGGATCTTTCCACCACCTCTTCCTGTAGGTAATCACCTCAGAGGTGCTTTCGCTGTCTTCATGTAGAAATGGAGCGTACTTACACTTAATTTCTATATTTGTACGTCAACCCTGCCACACACACAAGACAGCCTTCAAATGAAGCACTTGTAATGGCACAGTTTACTGTTTCACATAGTGTGGTGTCAGTTTTATTAAAATTATCTTTACTTGCCATTCAGTGTGTGTCCCTCCATGGGGATATGAGGCAGAACGAAAACGCTGTGACTACCAGTAATAAACACGCAGTAGCATTTTGATGGCATAAAGCAGTCCTAGATGGCTAGCAATGACATTGATCTAATACGCCTATAAATCCATTTAGGTTTTACAGACCATTCTCTGTAGATGAATCTGGACTGTTTAATCAATCCTTCAGGAGGTCCTGACATATTTTACTGTAAATTCAGAAATGTCCTCATTTCATGATTCATCCTTTGGACTGTGTGATACAAATCGACCATCAAACTTGTAGCACGCTGGTCCTACTGTAGCAGGCTGCTCCCTTTCTGAGTTTTTTTTTCATCATCTTATAAAATAACAGCTGTGTACACACACACACACACACACACACACACACACACACACACACACACGCACACACACACGCACACACACATTCACGCACGCACACAAACACACAGTGCTAAGACTACACTAATGGCAGCTGATTGGCTGATTTATTGCCTCTCAGGCAGACAGAGATGGAGCATTTCAGGACAGTTGGGTTCAACAAGTCATGATTGGGCCCATCAATAGCCAGCTTGGCAGGCCACTGAACAGGGTTTTCCATTAGAACTAATAGCAGTCAGGCCAGGCACTTAGCGCTCATGCTAGCTAGCTAATGGCAGACCCCGGGCTTCACCACAGGCTTTCTCAGAGTCTCTGCTGGCTAATTTGCCGGAATGAGTCCAGTTATTCTCAGCTGTGAAGGGAAGTGTGCGGTAATGACAAGAGAGCGGGGTGCTGTGTGGGTGTTAGCCATCCCTGTATGTCTCAGCGGGAAGTCACCGTGGAAACGGGGTAAATATTTTGACTAAGTCATTACAGGACTCCTCCTGGGGTCTCTTTGATACAGATGTAATGCATATGGACTAGAGGTTCTGGTCAAAACACCGTCTCTAACCAAACACACAGAAGCCTAGATAGCAGAGTACAGAGATACAGTACAGTACATTTACGCCTATTTTCCATTGACCACATCAATGCGCACCATACTGCTCCCTGCCAAGACGAACTGGTCGAGTACAGTGCGGGTTGTGTTTGCACAACCCATCAGAGAATTGTTTGCGCATTGTAAGCTTTTGTGATTGATAGCGGGAGAGAGAATTTGCACAAATGTACGTGTATAGAGAGAGGAAAACAATTGTACGCCTCAAACATTTACAGAAAATTCTGTGAATTTCAACCCACATGGATGAACCACCCCTTCTCCTTCCAAAAATACAAAGCATTTGTTTCTAGCATGTACACCTTGGGAAATATGTCATTTTGACGCTCTGAAGCATCTTACCCCTGACGTAGACTGACCTGCAACAATGCAGTGACTTAGCCCACTACGTCACGTAGACCCCCCCCATAAAGCACAATTTTGCCAGAAACAAAAGACTAAGCAAATTTAGCAGCACAATAATATGAAAAAACATACTTTTCAAAGGGCAGATAATTGAACTTTCACTGGAAGTGCAAGTGTGCAAGACAATTTAATCTACTAGAGAGCACTGAGGAATAAAAATGTAAAGATCTCAATAAGTGTACAACACAACAGAAATACTTGGAAACAGGTGGACAAACTACTCCACCAAAGCAGCCTCTATAAAAATGGGCCTGGATCCAAATTCAAGATGGCAGGTATGACAAGTTTTATTTTAGGAGCAATGTTTAATTTATTTCATCACTTAATGCTTTCCTTCTAATGCAAGTCACAACAGGGCAACATCTCCAGTAATCAGTCAAAACGCTCTGGACTGTTGATTGATGAGGATGTTGAGAGTAGTTGAAGAGCCTTTGAGCTACCGCAGAACATGCCTCATCTGTTGACGGTCTATTTTAGATCAGGCGGCTGCTCATTTACAATTTCAATTAATCCTGCCAAGTGATATCCTGATTGGGCTGAGTGCCTCAAGTCTTACATCACTTCTATCCTTTATTTACAATCACTGCCTCCATTTGACAATCTTTCAAGCGTCAACATCTAAATAGCTTTGTCATCTAGTCCAGTAGTTTTCAAATGGTGTGCTGTGGTCGGGACATTTGGTTAATTATGATTGTTAACTTCATAAATATTCAACCAGTCAAAAAAAATTATATGTAGCTTTTACAGTCATATGCAAAAGTTTAGGCACCCCGACAATTTCTATGATTTTAATTCATAAATAATTGGTTGTTTGGATCAGCAATTTCATTTTGATCTATCAAACAACTGAAGGACAAAGTAATATTTCAGTAGTGAAATGAGGTTCATTGGATGAACAGAACATTTTCAAAATGCATCAAAATGAAATAAGACAGGTGCATAAATTTGGGCACCCCAACAGAAATATCACATCAATATTTAGTTGAACCTCCTTTAGCAGAAATAACAGCCTCTAGACACTTCCTATAGCCTGTAATGAGTGTCTGGACACTGGATTAAGGTATTTTGGACCATTCCTCCTTGCAAAACATCTCCAGTTTAGTTAGGTTTGATGGTTGCCATGCATGGACAGCCTGCTTCAAATCACCCCACAGATTTTCAATGATATTCAGGTCTGGGGACTGACATGGCCATTCCAGAACATTGTACTTGTTCCTCTTGTTCCTGAGTAGATATTGCAGTGTTTTGGGTCATTGGGCCCTATCTTACACCCAGCGCAATTGACTTTTTACACAAATGCATGTATCATTCCTATCTTACACCCAACGCTTATGGGACTTTTCCCTCCACAGACGCGCGTCGGTAAATTAGGGAATGAACTTGCGTTCGTTGGGCGGTTCAGCGAAAAGAAGAGGCGTGTTCCGGAGCAAACGTTCCCTGGTGCTATCTTGCAGTCCCCGAAAACAATTCCGCCACTGACCAGGAAAAACCTGGTTTAAAGTCAGTGGTGTGTTATTCATATGCTATTTTAAGGGCGCATGCTTGACCATAATGTAGCGTGTGCACAACGCGCATACACTTTGCTCCTCTCATCTACACAAATGCAGTAGTTCTTTATTATTGCAATACATAATTAGAAAGAAAAATATTACCACACGAGGAAGTCATTGTGGTGTCCGAAAATGTGAAAAATAGGTATACATCTAGTGTACACATTTACTCAAATTATTCATAATAAATTATTTGCACTGATATACATCAACCTCAAGGGAACCCATTCAATCAACAAGTATACACACGTAATTTGCGATGCTAATAGTAAAATCACCCATGTCTTTACTCAGAATTACTCAGGCTCAAGCCACGACTCATTTTGCCTGTTTGCCATGAGAAATTCACCCTTGGATGGGTGGCTGTGAAGGGGACAACAGCTATCCGTTAAAGACATGGTTAATGATGAAACAATTTATGATGCCAGGAAGTGCGTAAAATGCTGTTTAATCAAAAACACACACAAACACGCAGTGTAGCCTAATTGAACGAACATTTGGCACACTGAAAATGCGCGTCAGGTGTTTGGATAGAACAGGCATACTACTCAAGTCGCAGCATTCTTTGTGGCTTGTTGTATTTTACGCAACATTTCCATGAATCATGGATGTGTTGATGACATTAATTAGGAAATATTAAAGGACTTCAGGAGACGTGATGTTGAAATGCGTGCCAACCACTTAAATGCCCAGATGCAGAACGGGAGTGGAAAGCTTATTTGACAGAAGAGTAATCTCGGTCTAATGTTCTACATTGCAAAAATATTACCATGCATTCATAACCTCGTGAATCAGTGAGAGTGAGTTCAAAACATCAGAAAGTAGGCTATGTCTTGTGACATTTCTTTATTTACATTTTGTAAAAAGAAAAATCAATAGAAAATCGTCGTTATAATAGCAATCCGCCATGGAACAACCGCGCCTGCTCTTAAAGGAAATGTGAGATGACGATCTGATTGGTTTATTGCACGTTACACCCAAACCACACCTATGACTAATGAAGCTACTTTAGACCTACCCAGTTTAGATATGCGTTGGGCGCAAGAATCATTTATCCCGGCGGTAAAATTGCAACAGCGCCCGGGACCCTCCCACAATTTAACTTGCGTTTCGCGTTTGATACTTGCGTTTCAGATCGTTAAAATAGGGCCCATTGTCTTGTTGAAATATCCAGCCCCGGCATAACTTCAACTTTGTGACTGATTCGTCTACATTATTCTCAAGTAAAATGTACAAGATTCCCAGTACCGGTATGGCCACACAGCCCCACAGCATGATGGAACCTCCACCAAATTCTACTGTGGGTAGCAAGTGTTTGTCTTCAAATGCTGTGTTCTTTTGCCGCCATGGTTAACGCCCCTTGTTATGACCAAATAACTCATCAGTCTCATCATTTCATCAGTCCACAGCACCTTGTTCCAAAATGAAGCTGGCTTGTCCAAATGTGTGTTTGCATACTTCAAGCGACTGTTTGTAGCATGTGTGGAGAAAAGGCTTCTTCCACATCACTCTTCCGTACAGCTTCTCCTTGTGCTGAATTGTGTGCTGAATTGTTGAACTATGCACAGTGACACCATCTGCAGCAAGATGATGTTGTACGTCTTTGGTGGTGGTCTGTGGGCTGTTTTTGACCATTCTCACCATCTTTTGACTTTGCCTCTCCGATATTTTACTTGGCCTGCCACTTCACACGAATTATGACAATGGTCTTCTATTTCCTCACTATGTTCCTCACAGTGGACACTGACAGCTTAAATCTCTGCATTAGTTTTTCTAGCCTTCCCCTAAACCACAATGTTGAACAATTTTTGTTTTCAGGTAATTTGAGAGTTGTTTGGAGGCCCCCATTTTGCCACTCTTCAGGGGAGAGTCAATGAGAACAACAACTTGCAATTGGCCAGCTTAAATACCTTTTCTCATGATTGGATACACCTCTCTATGAAGTTCAAGGCTTAATGATCTCACCAAACCAGTTGTCTGTTCCAATTAATCTGTGCTAGTTTGTTACAGGTATTCAATTCAACGAAATGACAAGTTTGCCCAAATTTATGCAAGTGAAAAACAAGGATTAATGAGCTCACCAAACCAGCTGTGTATTCCAATTAATCCGTGCTAGTTTGTTACAGGTATTCAATTCAACGAAATGACAAGTTTGCCCAAATTTATGCAAGTGAAAAACAAGGATTAATGAGCTCACCAAACCAGCTGTGTATTCCAATTAATCCGTGCTAGTTTGTTACAGGTATTCAATTCAACGAAATGACAAGTGTGCCCAAATTTATGCACCTGTCTAATTTTGTTTTGATGCATATTGCACATTTTCTGTTAATCCAATGAACCAATTTCACTACTGAAATAGTATTGTGTCCTTCAGTTATTTGATAGATCAAAATGAAACTGCTGATCCACAAATATTTATAAATGAACATCATGGATATTGTCAGGGGTGCCAAAATGTTTGCATGTGACTGTAAATATGTTTTTTAAAATATTGGTTTGGTTCAGTTTTTGGTTTGGATTTCATTAAAAAAATCTCACCTTGCGCATTATGTTTAACTAGATTTTGTGCTCTGATTGTTTTTCACTTTTACATTAATTTGATTGACTCAGCTTGTAGTGTCTGGTTTGTCTTCACTAAATGAATTAGTTGTATTAAAGAATGATTTTTTTGCATGATTTTTGGCAATGGGTTATAAAAGTAGCGCTGGTGTCACGATTTGGTGTAGGTGTATAGGATGAAGACCAGACGAGGAGTAGATGGTTTGTCATTTCTTTCTATGGATAATCCAGGTAGAATACAAGACACCGTATTTGCAGATAAACACTATGCTATTTCACACACAAGGACAGATATAGAGCATACGCATAAACTCAACTGCATAAACAGGAGGCACAATGATATATTCTATCTACTATTCTCTCACAGCAGCATAGACGCTGAAACAATATATATATATCTAGAGCATTACTCAAACTCCACAACGCTCTTTTCACAACTCACTGCTAAAGGCAATAACTCCTAGACGTCAGTATTCTTCCTGTGACGTTTCCTTAATGATACACGCCATAGAACAAACCAGCCCAGATGCCAATAAGGACACCTGACAATAACTCCAGGTGAACAAAAGATGGCGGCATGGCGCCAACGTTCCATAATACACACACATATATTCAATAACCCAACATAATTCAACAATGCAATGCACTGGCATAATATATAATACAAAAATGAATCTAAAACAAACATATGTATCTACACGAGTCCATATCTCAGTTCAACTGCCACACTATCCCAATCTGGGACAGTGTGACAGCTGGAGCAAAGAACGGTAACTGCAAATTATGCTACTGTATGTACCGTAATGTATGTGCAGGTTATTCAACCATTCCATCAAATACTGTTTTTTAAACTTGGAGTTGTATGTCATTTGTGGAATACTTAGAAGTAGTACAGATCAAGTAAAAAATGGGAGGTTTTAAAAAAAAAAATTGGGAATTTTAAAAAAAATATGTTATTGTTGACTTTAAATAAAAAAGGGATTTGTTCTTGCGGTAAAGTTTGTTCTTTGTTCTTGTCGGTAAAAGTTTGTTCTTTGTTCTTTTCGGTAAAGGTTTGTTCTTTGTTCTTGTGGTAAAATTTGATTAAAAAGCTTTTTTAACACTGAGCTTTTCTATTTTTACTTAAACTTAAGTCAAAGTGCAGAGCTATCTAGGAGTGTTTGTGGATTTACATTCATAGCCACACAGTCAGGGAGCATGAATAATTCACAGAATAATTTCCCAGAACTACAATTCCTAGACTAATTTAACATGTGTTTGACATCCATTGGTTATAGCAACACTCAGTTCCTGGTTGTCACCAGGGATAAAGCAATAGGTGAAATACAGCAGCAATGCCTAATCTAGTTTGTGATAGACCAGTGTGTATTGTAGGCAGGCATTCCCTTCAAACAATCAAATATTGTGTCCTGACTCATTCAGAGATTAATCATTTTGCATCATTGAGTATCGATTTATTGTTCAGTCACAGTATTTATAACCAATCCGCACTTTGCCTAAGTGAAGAGAAACCAATATCTCTGAGCTGGCATGAACTGTTGAGGAGTTAATACAACATAAGTTGACCTCTGACGATCCTACATATTGTATAAAATTACCAAAAGATTTTGCTTAGAAAATTAGCTGGACCCATTCTGCAATACAAAAGCTGACAGCTAAATGCTAATGGGAATAGGTGGCATTTCAAAATAGGCTTCACTGACTAGCTGAATTTATTTGAAGATGTTAGGTTCGACAGTACAGTCGTGGTCAAAAGTTTTGAGAATGGAACAAATACAAATTTTGACAAAGTGTTGATGAAGGCAATTTGCTTATACTCCAGAATGTCATGAAGAGTGATCAGATGAATTGCAATGAATTGCAAAGTCCCTCTTTGCCATGAAAATCTATTTAATACCCGCGCAAAACATTTCCACTGCATTTCAGCCCTGCCACAAAAGGACCAGCTGCCAACAGATCAATGATTGTCTCGTTAACATAGGTGAGAGTGTTGAAAAGGACAAGCCTGGAGATCACTCTGTAATGGTAATTGAGCTAGAATAACAGACTGGAAGCTTCAAAAGGAGCATGGTGCCTGAAATCATTGTTCTTCCTCTGTCAACCATGGTTACCTGCAATGAAACACGTGTCGTCATCATTGCTTTGCATAAAAACGGCTTCACAGGCAAGGATATTGCTGCTAGTTAGATTGTACCTAAATCAACCATATCTCGGTTTATCAAGAACTTCAAGGAGAGAGGTTCAATTGTTGCGAAGAAGGCATCAGGGCACCCAAGAAATTCCAGCAAGCGCCAGGACCGGCTCCTAAAGTTGATTCAGCTGCTTGATCGGGGCAACCCCAATGCAGAGCTTGCTTAGGAATGGCAGCAGGCAGGTGTGTATCTGTACACACAGTGAGGCAAAGACTTTTGGAGGAGGCCTGGTGTAAAGAAGGGCAGCAAAGAAGCCACTTCTCTCCAGGAAAACCATCAGGGACAGACTGATATTCTGCAAAAGGTACAGGGATTGGAAAGCTGAGGACTGGGGTAAAGTCATTTTCTCTGATTAATCACCTTTGCGATTGTTTGGGCCATCCGGAAAACACCTTGTCTGGAGAAGACAGGGTGAGCACTACCATAAGTCCTGTGTCATGCCAACAGTAAAGCATCCTGAGACCATTCATGTGTGGGGTTGCTTTTCAGCCAAGGGAGTGGGCTGACTTACAATTTTTCCTAAGAACACAGCCATGAATAAAGAATGGTACCAACACATCCTTCGAGAGCAACTTCTCCCAACCATCCAAGAACAGTTTGGTGATGACCAATGCCATTTCCAGCATTATGGAGCAGATTGTCATAAGGCAAAAGTGATAACTATTTTAATTGGCTCTGGGAACAAAACAACAACATTTTTGGTCCATGGCCAGGATACTCCCCAGACCTTAATCCCATTGAGAACTTGTGGTTGCATTGATCATGCAAGAATGCGCTGCCATCAGTCAGGATGTGGCCCAGAAGTTAATTGACAGCATGCCAGGGTGGATTGCAGAGGTTTTGAAAAAGTGATGACCAATACTTGTGGCATTGTCAGAACGTTTGACCATGACTGTACATGAAACAAAATGTCCCACTCGTGCTTTATGGCACAATTTATGATTTCTAAATCGTTTGCTTACTTTAGACCTTAGTCATTGTCACACTTAGCATAGCGGCCATAGCTAACGCCTCCTGTGGTGCTGAAATAACTTTGAGATGGGCGCAAGGGATGCATAATCAAATTAAACGTTTTTAATATGCAACACACTGGTTTAAACAAAAACTGCAGCGTGGGTCAAAATCCAATAATACATGTAACACACACATGAAAAGGCATCAAAGCACAATAACTGACAACTAAAGACCTTCCAAACACAACTTAAATTATGACACTAATGATTTGAAATGAAATAGCTTTGATTGGAATAAGGCATCTATTGGTAAATTACTGTAGTATCATGCGACATTGACATGAGAACTGAGTGCGTGGGAAAACCAAACTAAAACAATGCACAGATGAAAGCAATTAGAATACATTTAAACTAAGTAGAAATAAAATGAGCCTGTCAGCTCCCCATAAGGGACAGTCATACAGTGCCTTGCGAAAGTATTCGGCCCCCTGGAACTTTTGGACCTTTTGCCACATTTCAGGCTTCAAACATAAAGACATGAAACTGTAGTTTTTAGTGAAGAATCCACAACAAGTTGGACACAATCATGAAGTGGAACGAAATTCTTTGGAATTTCAAACTTTTTTAACAAATAAAGAACTGAAAAATTGGGCGTGTAAGTTAATACTTTGTAGCGCCACCTTTTGCTGTGATTACAGCTGTAAGTCGCTTGGGATATGTCTTTATCAGTTTTGCACATCGAGAGACTGAAATATTTGCCCATTCCTCTTTGCAAAACAGCTCGAGCTCAGTGAGGTTGGATGGAGAGCGTTTGTGAACAGCAGTTTTCAGTTCTTTCCACAGATTCTCGATTGGATTCCTGTCTGGACTTTGACTTGGCCATTCTAACAGCTGGATATGTTTATTTGTGAACCATTCAATTGTAGATTTTGCTTTATGTTTTGGATCATTGTCTTGTTGGAAGACAAATCTCCGTCCCAGTCTCAGGTCTTTTGCAAACTCCAAGTGTTCTTCCAGAACGGTCCTGTATTTGGCTCCATCCATCTTCCCATCAATTTTAGCCATCATCCCTGTCCCTGCTGAAGAGAAGCAGGTCCAAACCATGATGCTGCCACCACCAGGTTTGACAGTGGGGATGGTGTGTTCAGGGTGATGAGCTGTGTTGCTTTTACGCCAAACATAACGTTTTGCATTGTTGCCAAAAAGTTCCATTTTGGTTTCTTCTGACCAGAGCACTTTCTTCCACATGTTTGATGTGTCTCCCAGATGGCTTGTGGCAAACTTTAAACAACACTTTTTATGGATATCTTTCAGAAATTGCTTTCTTCTTGCCACTCTTCCATAAAGGCCAGATTTGTGCAGTATACGACTGATTGTTGTTCTATGGACAGACTCACCCACCTCAGCTGTAGATCTCTGAAGTTCATCCAGAGTGATCATGGGCCTCTTGGCTGCATCTCTGATCAGTCTTTTCCTTGTATGAGCTGAAAGTTTAGAGGGACGGCTGGGTCTTGGTAGATTTGCAGTGGTCTGATACTCCTTCCATTTCAATATTATCGCTTGCACAGTGCTTTTTGGGATGTTTAAAGCTTGGGAAATCTTTCTGTATCCAAATCCAGCTTTAATCTTCTCCACAACAGTATCTCGGACCTGCCTGGTGTGTTCCTTGTTCTTCATTATGCTCTCTGTGCTTTCAACGGACCTCTGAGACTATCACAGAGCAGGTGCATTTATTCGGAGACTTGATTACACACAGGTGGATTCTATTTATCATCACTAGTCATTTAGATCAACATTGGATCAATCAGAGATCCTCACTGAACCTTTGGAGAGAGTTTGCTGAACTGAAAGTAAAGGGGCTGAATCATTTTGCTTGCCCAATTCATCAGTTTTTTATTTGTTAAAAAAGTTTGAAATATCCAATAAATTTTGTTCCACTTCATGATTGTGTCCCACTTTGTTGTTGTTCTTCACAGAAAATTACAGTTTTATATCTTTATGTTTGAAGCCTGAAATGTGGCAAAAGGTCAATAAGTTCAAGGGGGCCGAATACTTTCACAAGGCACTGTACATTTACTGATAGTGGTCATTTATAGATGATCCCTATCCAATAAGGTTCACCTTCTGTTTATTTAAATAGTATTTCAACTGTTTTATCGTGTTCTGTTGTGTTTGTGTGACAGTATTTACATGAAAACGGGGTGGTGCATCGTGACTTGAAACCAGAAAACCTACTCTACGCAGACCTATCCTTGGACGCCCCACTTAAAATAGGTAACTATATGTACAGTAGACATGGTTTACACAATGGGCATCTTCTAGTTAAAAGTAACATTTCCTTAAATAGCATCAACACTGTTTGTATCTGGGGTATGCAAAAAGGGAAGCTGCTAAATGTTTTTTTTTCAATTACATGTCTTAGAGTTCGGAAAAGTTGTGCCTTGACCATTGTTCATTTTGTCAGCTGTTTTATTCTTAATAAGTTTATGCTTTCAACATACAACAACACTGGAAAAAAGACAATGTACAGTATTTGCACAACACATTCAGATTTAGCACATAATAGGATGTACAGTAAGAGTCTGCCTTAATTATACTAGTAATTTCACTCAACACAATAAAGTGATGTCTTTTAGGGAAATTAAGGGAGAATGGAAAGAATAATTCATATGGTGCACTGTTTTAATTTTCACTGTTTTAATTTTCACTGTTTTAATTTTCACTGTTTTAATTTTCACTGTTTTAATTTTCACTGTTTTAATTTTCACTGTTTTAATTTTCACTGTTTTTTATTTTCACTGTTTTCTTTTTTCACTGTTTTAATTTTCACTGTTTTAATTATCACTGTTTTCTTTTTTCACTGTTTTAATTTTCACTGTTTTAATT
>JACXGM010030101.1:0-13412 GCA_016801145.1 Umbra pygmaea
CTAATTTACATGCTGAAGCTATGTTCTGCTTAGTAACCTCTGACTGTTTCATCCTAACATCGTTGGTGCCAACGTGAATAACAATATCTCTGTACTCTCTAGCCTTGCCCGTTTTTGATTTCGCTAGCACCAATCTCAGATTAGCCTCTACGTCGGTAGCCCTGGCCCCAGGTAAACACTGTATAATCGCTGGCTGATTGTTCAGTCTAATATTACGGGTAATGGAGTCACCGATTACTAAACTTTTCATTTTGTCATGTGTCTTGCTTAGACGCGTCTGCCGCTCAATCCCCAAGAGAGACGACTCAGGCCCTGAGTCAGAGTCAAGTGGGGAAAACTGGTTGAAAGTGTCTGTCTGTGGTTTAGAATTCAAAACCAGCCGAGCAGGCCGACGGCGCCCTTTGCCAGCAACCATGAGAAAATTGTCCGGCTGCAAGGACAGTGCGGGGGAGTTAGGATAGCTACTACTATCAGCACTGCCTGGTGGCTCAGACACGTTCTTATCGTTAGCTACACTGGGATTTTCCTTTTCTGGCAACCGCGTCTGAAGCCGAGCCTCTAACTTCGCTATCTTAGCAAGAAGGCGAGAACAACAACTGCATTACGACATGCTACTTAGCTTTCGACTGGTCGCAGTAGATGAGAGACTCCTCTGTTGTCCAATAGCGTCCCGGGGTAGACACTCGTTTTCGAGGCGGAAGTTTCCGAAGTAGTTTTCCGAGGCAGAAACTCTGTGTGTCCAAAAATTGCCTCTCGAGGTGAAATCGTTGATAGAAAAATAAACTAGTACTTTGGTAGACTCGTAAAAAGAGAGTTTAGCGTATATGATATAATATAGATAAGTGTTTTAAGAGCTTGGCAATTTGCCAGTGGCCAGCAGCAAGCAACAACACAGGCTAGTGACGTGAACCGGAAGCAGGTCAACTCCTAGATCTGGAGTTGGTCCCTTGGCACTGTAACCCCTCTTTACAACCATGATAATCTCTGAATGCACAACACATCGAACCATGAAGCAGATGGGCTACAGCAGCAGAATTCCACACTGGGTGCCACTTCTGTCAGCTAAGAACAGGAAACTGAGTCTCAATTTCTGCTGCGACATTCAGATGGTACTGTCAGAATTTGGCATAAACAACATGAAAGCATGGATCCATTCTGCCTTGTATCCATGGTTCAGGCTGGTGGTGGTGTAATGGTTTGGGGGACCCTTAGTACCAATTGAACATCGTTGAAATGCCAGAGCCTACCTGAGTATTGTTGCTGACCATGTCTGTACCTTTATGACCAATAGTTAATTCTAGCAGGATAACATGCCATGTTGCAAAGCATGCATGATCACAAACTGGATTCTTGAACATAACAATGAGTTCACTGTATTCAAATCTCAATCCAATCAAGCATCTTTGGGATGTCGTGAAAAAGGTAGATTTGCATAATGGATTTTACGGCAAACAATCTACAGCCAATAAATAATGTCAATATGGAGCAACGTCTCTGGGGAATTTATCCAGCACCTTGTGTCTATGCCATGAAAAATTAAGGCAGATCTGAAGGCAAAAAGAGGTCCAATCTGGTACTAAAAAGGTGTAACTAATGAAGTGACTGGTGAGTGTATACATCCTTTAGAAGTTGATCTCCCCTTTCCTAACTGTGAGATTACATTGTGTCTGTGTGAGTTTGCATTTCCAAGACAGTGCCTCCCATGCTTTGTTTTCTCCATCTCTCCTTTCTCTATACCTCCTTCTATGAGGCCTTCTCTGTCCCTCTCTCTCGGTTTATCATTCAATCACCCTACTCGGGTTTGCCGTATAAATCGGGGATGTCCTCTCCTCGTTAGCTCAGCTAATTAGAACCATCCTTCTCTTCCTGCATGCATGTGAACAAATCAACAGTCTTAATTATGATGATTAGCAGCAACTTCCTGTCAGATTCCTACACAAACAAAGCAGAGCGCTATCTGATGACGCTGACGCTCGTTAACCAGCTCCATGCTCACCGTACACACATACTTATTTTACACACACTCATTATGCATATATGTACTGTATATGGGACTGTGTGTATGTGTGTGTGTGTATGTGAGAGAGAGAGGGAGAGGGAGAGGGAGAGGGAGAGGGAGAGAAAGAGAAACTGCTGTCGTTAGGAGACTGTAGGGTGATTAATACGGCCACTGAGAATGTCTCTAATTACCCTAATTCAATCATCACCGCTCCCGTCCTCACAAACACACACAGGCACACACAGACACGTACACTTGCACACAAGTCTCCTGTCTAATGGTGTGTCTCTCATAACGTTGTTCATATTAACCTCCTCTTCATCTGCTTCATCCATAATTTCTAAATCTAGGTTTAGGTCAAGGTTAGGTTTTACTATGTTTGTACAGACTTTTGATTCCCGCATTTATTGTTAGACCTCGAGCCAGTGCTCGAAGTGGGGCGGTACTCAAGGCACTTCTACATTTTTCTCTTAAGCGTACCTGCACTTTTTCTTGCGTACCACCAGTAGCCGGTACTCAATCACACTGACAGAGAAAGCGTCAGTGTCAGAGAGATTAGTAATGATCCTAACGTTACATACACTACACTACCCAGAGGGCACTACGTGACATCAGATCTCTTGACGAATCGCGTAAAGGCAAGCAGTCGGCCCAACCTATCACAAGTTCGCTCCACGGACGCTAGTTCGAAAAAGCTGTCTGATGTTGTTCTGATGCCTGCGGCTGTCGCCTGACTGTAACAGATTTTTCACTGATATAATATGATGTTAATATTCATATTAACATTCATATTTTAGAACACATAAAAACATATATATACATATGTTCTTTAGTTTTTTTGGGATAAATATTTAATAAAACAAAATTCAATAATGCAGGATGTTGGATTTTATTCATCCATGTTGTACCCATGGGTCTGCTGGGTCAAAAACCATAAAGCACTTCACTATAGGTCAAAGTATGACCTTTTCCAACTTTAACGTTACCTTAGTCAATGACACCAACGTCATCAATGTGAGTAACGAAACACATGCATGGCCTGACTGTTGGTCAAGGGACATACACACACACACGACTTGTTTAAATAAATACATTTATGTTGTTATAAATAACAATACATTGTTGTTGTAGCAGCAATATCTCAAAGTTTTGTTTTTCACTGTAGTAATCTCAAATGTCATAACCATTTGCCAATGCAAGAGAGTACCGGCACTTCAATCCCTGTGTAAAATCCTCAACAAAGGCTGGAGAGTATTTCGGAGGCCTGTAAATATTGACAAGTAGAATGCGTGGAGATCCTTTTAACACACCGGTAACACTTTATGGTAAGGTTACATGAATTATCATGAATCATGCATGAATTAATTGATGTATGTGTTATTATTACTATCTGGCATGTCGTTTTCACCTTAAAACACCAAATCTTTTATGGTAAAACCTGCGTCGTCACCTAGCTTACTAGGTTTCGATGCTAGGAGAATGACGTTCTTGCCAGCCAGCCAGTAGTTTTGACGTCACGTGCAAAGTATGCATTTAATAAATACAATGGAAAACAGTAAAATACCAGCTTTCTCCCTCGTTCCTTTAGCCTCTCGAAAAGTAGGCACGACTTGAACTTTATTTTGTGCTGTTCTTTGCAAATAACTCACTCTGGAATGATTCCAATTCATTACATAGAGACAGTATAGAATAATAATTTTACTTATTGTTACATACAATGAAAAACAGCATATTACTTAGAAAAATCCTTATGTTGACTATTTTCCATTTGGAAGCTAGTTGAAATTTAAAAACAACAGTTCAAATTTAAATTACCTATTCCCAATCCAGCAAGGTAAAGTATGTTTTATGAAGGAAATTATAAAATGCAAGAATATGAGAAGAGTATGTCATATAGACATGTATTCACCAAATGTCCCCAATCAAACTTAATGCAAACAATGGTAATGTGGTTTAAAATGTTATAATGTCTGGCCCAGTGACTAGACCACTGCAATAGGGAGTACTTGATAAATGAGGACTCGGACTCGACCATAGCTTTTGTCATGATATAAGTGTTTCATATCGGTCGAAATCGATAATTATTGATCTGTTTTATGACCTATTTAGAATAAGAAGCAGGAAAAAAATATTAAATTTAAACATTTTTATTTCTTCAGACGAAGCAAAGGAAATTATTGAACGTTTTATCGAAAGCAGTTTTTATTGATATTGATTATGTGTCTATCGCGAGACATATCGTTATCGTTTTATCGCCCAGCCCTATGTGTGATTCACAAAGAATCCCAAAAATGAACTATTTCCTTACTCCAAGTGGTTCCCAAACATTTTTGATTACTTTACCACCAGGGGTCCTAGTACCCTTTGTTGGGATCCACTAGCAAGGCAGACGTGGTTTGCTCAACAATTTTTTTCACCAATCTGCAATTGAGTATTTGGACTATTTGGACAAAGTTGCATTCGGAAGGCCACACCCGAAGCAAAAGTATAGTAAATACTGCTGTAAAATAAACTGCACCTGCATTGCTCGATAGATTTACATTTTTCATATGATAAAAGTAATTATTTCCTGACACGTTGACATAATGCTGTTTCACAAAATGTGCATAGGTATTTGTCATGTACTCCCTTTAAAATACAAGGCAAGAAAATGACTTTGCTTACTGCATAACTGAAGAGTCTAGCCAAGCGGAGACCCGTATTTAGCCCTACAGCGACTATACAGTATTAACGTTCTTTAGAACCCAGAGGCCTAAATAGGCATAAATGTTGCCTAATATCGCGGAAGGCATCTTTAAGTCGGTAAATGAGAGGTTAACATTTTTTCATAAAAAAGGTGAGTAGAAATATTCTTAGTTAATCTTTTAACAAAAATACAATCAGTTTGCACTCAAATGTCATTCCTGCTATACCATATGATTTATTTTGCAATTTGTGTACTCTTTAAAAATGCATTGGAAAAGCTAAGAATGATATCTGAGTGTGAACCGATTGTATTTTTTTGTTTCAAAGGTTTACACATTTGCCAACTATACAACCATGATGGAATTCACAGGCACTCGACCTGGTCACAAGGAGTTGCACAATGTGATGAAACAAGATAATTGTATTTGACTACTTACTCATCTAGCAAGGGCAACGCTGTAACAATCTTTGCCAACTCTAGCAGAACCCGTGTGAGTAGTAATGCCACATCCAGTATTGAAATCCTGGCCATGGTGAAGCTTTTATGGTGCAAAGCTGTGACTTAGATCATTGCACCACATTTCTGTTCACATGCAGTCATATACATGCAGTGCAACAGGTCAGAGTGAAAGTTTGTACAGAAAAAAGTCACACAAACAGCAACCGTACCATATTGGACCTGATTTAAAACTAAATTAAAACCTTGAGATTTTGCTGCATTGTCTTGTCTCTATGCTGTGCATTGTTTGCTAGAAATGGAATAACAAAAATAACCAAAAATATTGTTTGAGCCCAGGAATTTGACAAACTAATATTTTAAGGAAGACTTAAAAATTTTAACCATCAGTGAAGAATGGACTGTATACAGTATATATATAACAATGTGTGTATTAAATAGAAAACATAAATGGTTCTTTCAATTGTTCAAAAATAGCATGATTGAATTCCAAACATTTGTCAAATCCATTTGACAAAGAAGATTTTTTTCATTTTATTTCATGAAAGGCATGTATTTTGCCTTTGTTCCGGAAAACTACAAAGCATATCTTGTGCACTGACTGTAAGTTGCTCTTGACACAATTCTCTCAGGATTAAATGAGGACACCTCCATACTTTTCCTACATTGATGTTTGGATGCAATTACACTGCGACTAATTGGCCTACCTCACAATTATCACATATTAATGTTAGGAGGAAGATATGCTAATAAGGTAGAGGACAGAGGGGAAAACAACAAAAACTCTTGATTTGGCCTGCTTTTTTATTATTTGCAAATATAAGTGTGTTTATGTGTGTGTGTTTATGTGAATACTAGTGTGCTTGTCTTAATGAGTGTGTGTTGGTAATGATGGGAAAGGAGACATCAAACGATGAGTTTGAGCCAGAGTGGGGCTGATGAAAGCATCAGTACCTTGTTATAGGTCATCTGACAGAATGGTAGGTCTTGTGAGGCTAGCCTGGTATTTCCACTTTCCGTTAACGATACCATTTCAATTCATAAACTTGGTTTTGGTTGTGTTATACATGGGATTTTTTAGCGGTCCCGCCTAATTATAGTTTGCACTGTATGATCTCATTTTCATTTGGAACATTTTTTTACATCTTTATCTACGTGTGTTTAACATTTGTAACATAATTTTTTTTTTCTTATTGTATCTCTTACATATACATTACTGCATTTCACATTTCTGAAATAGATTTTATGTGTATTTCATATTCTCAAATATTTCACAAGCATCATATCATTTTTAGATATAGTTCACATATTTTACATTTCTCACATATTTCACATGGGCATCCTAGCTATTTTCTCTCTCTCTGTACATTTCTTCTTCCCGTCATCATTTTATCCTCCACCATTGTCTTCTTCTCACACTTTGTCCTACCTCTCCTGCTCCTGACCACTGGCCACTGAGGCAACTGTGAAAACAATTCGATTTAAAGAGACTATGCAGGTTTCAAAGCAGCTCCACGGCGGGTCTAGTGTCTCTTGGTTTTTGTTTTTTCCTTTCAGTTGGTGTCCACTTAAGGCCTAGACAACCAGATGAGGGGAGGTTTTAACTAATTTGATGATTAACCAATCATGTAAAAACCCTCATACACTTGGCCCTCATTGAATGAACAATCCTTTATCACAGATAGACTTTGAGGTTGAGGGATCTAGACTCTCCATCTTAGCGACCATTGGATCTACAGTGGATCTGACATGTTTCCATGTCAGCTTGGCTTCTAGGTTGACACTAAACATCTAGAGTTTTTTAACATACGTTATTCAATACTAGATGTACAGTACATAAGGTTTAGGATTGAGCGAGTTATATATCTCCTTGTTTTTATACCATTTATACCATTTGTTTATTGCCACATTAACCACTGTGAAAGGGACTGACACTTTTCAATTAGAATACAATATATTTATTTCCTTTTTGTTTTAGCTGATTTGTGTAGTATTGCCTCACCAGTGTGCATAATCAAGCTATAAATTACATTTTTGATACTTTTTTACTTTTTTCTTTCCTCTTTCTCTCTTTGTCACTCTCCCAGCTGGTGTGAGCGACCATGAGGCCTGTTTAGTTGTTTAAATCCTTGTCTATATATACTGTAAGACCATTCACACTCTCTGCTCCCCTCCTCTCCCTCCAGCCATTGTGAATGCGGTGGTCGAGAGAATCATTACATGGCCTGTGTTTGAGTAATTTTTTTATTTAAGCAGTGGGACAATAGACTGTTGATTGAAGAAAACAGGAAGTAGACAATGGGGTTCTGTGGGACATAATATAGCACCATTTTCTAGCCCCATCTTTAGAAAGGCCTCGTCTCATTGTGGAGCTCCGAAAAAAAAACACACAAAAAACGGTGCTTAGGAGGAGGAATATTTTGCCGTGGTATGTCATTATTTTGCAAATTTCCATTATCTCATCATGTTGTCTTCATTGTAATTGCAGCTAATTAGGGGTCTAGTTAGAGGCCTGGCTTTGAGGCCGGCTTTGCAGTGAAAGGAGCGCGCCGATTACTGCTCGACAAGAGAGGAAGCGGAGAAAGGGGAGATTAATGTGGTTACCTTGACGACACCGGCTTCCATCTGCGAGGAACAATGCATTTTTGTTTCTTTGGATCAGTCCAGATCAACAGAATGAGCTGCCTGCCTGCGCTCCCTTCAGTGACAATGCTGAATTCTGTCTTACCCAACCGAACAACGCCCGCCCCCCCATCCCTCAGCGCACCTCTCCCCCCTACCTCTCCATCCTTCCCACAATGCCCCCTTTCCTGCTGTCCGTGTATCCGGATGGACGGCAGGGCCTGGCTAGAAGAGCTTATCGCGCTTAGTGATTTTTTTGGAGTGTTCTCAAACACCCCGTTGTTGGATGAACGCTGTGTGTGTCCCAGGTTGTGAGAGGTCACAGCCTTGTCACACAGAGAGCTGTCAGGTTTCTGCTCCCTGATCCCCTCCAGCACCAAAGCACTTAATGAAATAATACAGTCACTCTGTCCCCTTCGTGACCTCTCACACTTATAGAAAATGAAGTATCTCTCGATCCTTTCCCCCCTCCTCTCTTTTTCTCTGTCTTTCCCTCCATCTATCCTTCTCTCTCCCTATCTCTACTCCTATCTCTCTTTTTGCAATGCTGAAGCATATGACTCTCCGGGCGGCCCCTCATCTCAGAGCACAGACCCCGGCCCCCTGTATTTATGTATGTGTTGTGAGAAGAAAGAGTAGAGAGAGAGTGACAATGATCCAGGGAGCCGTGTCTCTTTTTTTACAGAATGGAGAAAATCGTGGAGAAAAAGAGAGGTGGGGGGGTGCATTGAAAGAGATGGAATAGGCATTGGATCACATGAGACAGTCCATTGTGATCCGAAGTTCGAGAGAAATGGAGGACAGCTCCCAAAGTCTATCCATCTGGTGTTCATTTTACACTGGGGAGAGGAAGGAATATGGAGAGGGGAAAAAAGAGAGGGAGACATTGAGAGGAAAAGAGACAGACAGAGAAGTAGGGAATTAGTGATAGAAAGAGAGAAAGGAAAATTAAAAAAGAGGGATACAATTCAGCGAACGCCAGAAACATCTGTTCCCGTGGGCACGACAATAAAACTCCATGCAGATCAGACTGAATGTGTGTTTACACAGCGAGACACTGAGTTACAGAGCATGGATCTCACTGGAGGAATTGTGTGTGCGCATTACAACAGAACAATGTTCTCACAGTGACAATGTCATTTCATTTGATTCTTCTTGTCGGTGTGGTTATTAGACGTTCACTAAATGTTTTTTCTTCTTTCTCCTAATTTCAAAGTGATCTACTTTGAATTTTAGAAATGATTTCAATGATAGCCGTTATTTTAAAATGTTTTAATATCTTCAATATTTTTATAGATATGGTGTGTCTTTGTAAACATTCAGGCACTGAGGTAATCATATATATATTGTACGCATATATATATATATATATATATTATTTTCATGTTAGATTTGTTTTGCTTGGCTTCTGAAGAAGTTGAATTGTTAGCTTAGTTTTCCAGGTATTAAGAAATCCCTTAGCACCTCAATTCTCAAACATATTTTCCTGAAAATCTCTGGAGTTGAGGACCAGTGTGTGCGTGTGATTGTGTGCTCGGCACGTATGTGTGAAGTATTTTATCTTTGTGTGGAATTTGCTTTTAACATCTAGTCAAAGCGGGGGTCCGATGCCACTCTCTCTAATTTCACGTCATCTCTCTCCAAATCACTTCAAAGATGAGCCAACCCGTGCCAGCGATTTCCTCCGTTTTTGTCGTCCTTTTTTCTTTTCCTGAGTTTCCGGTGGTGCCAGGAGAAAAAAAACACCAAAAAGGCCAGGCGTGGACACATCTAAACACGCAACATTTTTTTTAAAGGGCTAGACTGGAGAGTCAACTTTTAGATGTGCTTCCAAAAGCACACAGCTGCCTCTGCTGCTGTCCTCAGCGCATCTGCTATTCCCTCGGTTAACACCAATCTGACGCTGATTGAACTTGGGACAGACAACATCCTCATTACTCCCTACGTCTCTCGTTTCATTGCAGGTTCTTTAGAAAATGCTGTTATCCAGAGTGACTTGTAAGAGCAATTAGGGTTAAGCGCCTTGCTCGAGGGCAGGATGGCAGATCTATTTTGCCTGATGGTGCGTTCAAACCAGCCACCTTTCATGTTTCCGGTCCTCTACAGTCTGAATGTTGCACAATCTTTCTCTGTTTATCTTTCTTTAGCCATTCTGTCGACTTGGCCACTTTTTATTTAGCTAATACATTTATTAAGCTCCAAAACAAGCTTTATATGAGATTAAAAAAATAGGTAATAATTTACTCAGGATTCCATGATGGCATTCCATGATGGCATGGTAAGGCATTTTTGGCAGAAGAAATTGATGCAGTAAGAATTTTCACAAATTCCTGGCTTAACATCATTCTCCAACATTCTATAAAACTGTGGTACCTTAAAATGACTATATCTATGTGAACGGTTGTCAGAACATTTTATAAAGGCCACCGTGTTGTTTCTGGTTTTGTGTTTCAATATATTCTATTAAGATTTCTATTTGTTAAAAGGCTGTCAGTTTCACATTAAAATGGAGTGTCTGTGTGTCATAGTGTGCTAAGTCTCTGCATTGCAAGCCAGTCTACATTATGATAGTCAGTGGATTGAGACTAATAGCGATGTGAAAAGTTTAAAAAAGAAGGTAATGTTAAACAGGTGAGGCATTCGTTTAATCAGGGTATATAAGGAGCCTCCAAAAAAGTCATAGTCCTTCAAGAGCAAGGATGGGTTGCGGCTCAACAATCGGCCATCAGATGCATCAGCGAATAATCCAACACTTTAAGAACAACATTCCCCAAAGACAAATCAGTAGGATTTTGGGCAATTCACTTTCTTCAGGGCACAATATAATTAACAGATTCAAGGAATCCGGTTAACTCTCGGTGCATAAAGGGCAAAGTCAAAAACTACTTCTGAATGTGCGTGTTCTCCCATCCCTCAGACGTCATTATCTGAAGAACCGCCATGAGTCTGTAATGGATATCCTGACATGGGCTAGGGAATGCTTTGGCAAACCTTTGTCAGTCAACACCACCATGCCGCTGCATCCACAAATGCAAGTTAACACTTTCTTAGCAAAGCAGAAGCCATACAGTGCATCCAGAAAGTATTCACAGCACTTCACTTTTTCCACATTTTGTTATGTTTCACCCCATTTCAAAATGGATTAAATTCATTATTTCCCTCAAAATTCTACAAAACAAACCCCCATAATGAAAGAATTGTATTTGAAATCTTTTTATAAAAGTAACTTTGTTGAATTACCTTTGGCAGCAAGTACAGCCTCAAGTCTTTTTGAGTATGATGCTACAAGCTTGGCACACCTATTTTTTGGCAGTTTCTCCAATTCTTCTTTGCAGGACCTCTCAAGATCCATCACGTTGAATGAGGAGCATTGGTGCACAGACATTTTCAGATCTCTCCAGAGATGTTCAATCAGGTTCAAGTCTGGGCTCTGGCTGGGCCACTCAAGGACATTCACAGAGTTGTCCTGTAGCCACTCCTTTGTTATCTTGGCTGTGTTTTTAGGGTCGTTGCCCTGATGGAAGATGAACCTTCGCCCCAGTCAGGTTTTTAGCAAGGATGTCTCTGTACATTGCTGCATTCATCTTTCCCTCGATCCTAGTCTCCCAGTTCTGTTTTTTTTTTGCTGCTTTTTTTTGCTGCTAAAAAACATGCCCATAGCATGATGCTGCCACCAAAATGCTTCACTGTAGGGATGGTATTGGCCAGGTGATGAGCAGTGCCTGGTTTCCTCCAGACATGACACTTGCCATTCAGGCCATAGAGTTCAATCTTTAAAATAGTTGAACTCGTTTTTGGACAAAACAGCCATTGTGTTCTTTGGGCCAAAGAGAAAAAGGACCATCCAAGCTGTTATCAGAATCAGGTCGAAAAGCTAGTGTCTGTCATGGAATGGGGGTGTGTCAGTGCCCATGGCATGGGAAACGTGCACATCTACGAGAGCACCATTAATGCAGAAAGATATGTACACATTTGTGAGCAGCATATGCTGTCATTCAGATGTCTTTTCCAGGGACGTCCCTGCATTTTCCATCAGGACAACGCCAAACCACATTCTGTCCAGATTACAAGCGCATGGTTGCGTAAGCAGAGAGTGCGGGTGCTAGCATGGCCTGCCTACATTCCTGACCTGTCTCAAATTGAGAATGTGTGGTGCATTATGAAGTGCAAGATAAGGCAACAAAGGCCCCTAACAGTTGTGCAGCTGAGGACATGCATAATGGACGAATGGGATGAAATTCCCCCTAAATTTTACCAACTGCTTTCGAAATGCATAATAAGTGTTATTAAAATAAAAGTTGATGTTACACAATGGTAAACAGTCAACAGTCCAAACTTTTTTGAAGTATGTGGTGTGTCATCAGATTTAAAATAAGTATGTATTTAAAAAAATGAATTACATTAACAAAGTAAAACATCAAATAATGTGTTAATAATGTGTTTTCAATATATTACAGGGTGAATTAAATTTTCCTGTCACAACTTTTAGGGTTGTAGATGAGATGATACCAGTGAGACAGACATTGAGTGGAGAAAAATCTGATGGCGCTGTGGTAGACTACATTGAATTTTCTCAGGAGGATGTTAAGTCTAAAATTGGTAGATAGGATATATCCAAGATAGGATATTGTCAGGGTTCTGAGGAGAAGACCCAAAAGCAGACCAGACAACGTAAGTACTAATTAAGTGATTTATTGAAGGAAGTGAAGGTTAGGGAAATGTTGCTGAGGAATGTGTATCCGAGTCGATGAAGAGGCAGGTGGTGATGGCGGAGGGTCCAGTGCTCAGGTGCAGGAGGTGGGGATGGGGGTTCCAGGTATCCAGGTGAGAAACAGGTGATCCTAGGCAGAGGTAGAAAAATGGAATTATTGGTCAGACAGAACAGAGGCAGAACAGAGCTTGGGCAGAAAATCTGAGGCTTGTTTCGCATGAAGCACAAACTAATGTGACTAACGATCCAGCGGTGAGTGGATCTCAGTTCCTTCCTTAAATAGGGGTGACAGTAAAACAGGAACAGGTGTGGTGACAGGTGAGGGCAGTTAGCTGGCAGGGAGAGAAATGGGTGGTCCCACCCACTCCTTCTGGAACAGGCAACACAAGACAGGACAGACAACACAGAAACAGGACTCAGGGAGCAGGGGTCATGACAGGATATTAAGCCAAATCAAGATGGAAAATAGAAACCTGTGTGATTTCCAAAGCTGTACCATTGTTGTTGATTAATAACTGCAGAAGATGTAGCCCTGTGGTGATACGTCATCATGTGGTCCACAAAAGTACAACCAGCTAGCTGGAACAGTTTGTTTACTACATTTAACTCCCAGTATTGGCGTTTAAAAAAGGCCTAATCTTTGACCAGGATTTAGCTTAACCTCATAATGTAAATATTGTAACTGACCATAGATCAATTAGATACTAGTGAGGGACTTCATTTTGCCCAGATCACAACCCCTGCGGCCTTCGACACAGTGACCGGGTGTCACCATAGCAACCTGAGCCAGTCCCTGTCAGAGGCCCTGGCACCCTAATGGCAACATTTATGGCATGTTGTCAATTATGGTACGCAACACAGCCATTCCAGACTATGGCCTCTGCTCTCCAACACCTCTCTCTCTCTCTCTCTCTCTCTCTCTCTGGCAGGCTCGTTTC
>JACXGM010030102.1:0-13559 GCA_016801145.1 Umbra pygmaea
TTGTGCTGCTTCTCTGTAGCCCAGGTCAGGCGCTTCTGCCGCTGTTTCTGGTTCAAAAGTGGCTTGACCTGGGGAATGCGGCACCTGTAGCCCATTTCCTGCACACGCCTGTGCACGGTGGCTCTGGATGTTTGTACTCCAGACTCAGTCCACTGCTTCCCCAGGTCATCCAAGGTCTGGAATCGGTCCTTCTCCACAACCTTACTCAGGGTCCAGTCACCTCTTGTCGTTGTGCAGCGTTTTTTGCCACACTTTTTCCTTCCCACAGACTTCCCACTGAGGTGCCTTGATCCAGCACTCTGGGAACAGCCTATTTGTTCAGAAATGTCTTTCTGTGTCTTACCCTCCTGCTTGAGAGTGTCAATGATGGCCTTCTAGACAGCAGTCAGGTCGGCAGTCTTACCCATGATTGCGGTTTTGAGTAATGAAACAGGCTGGGCGTTTTTAAAAGCCTCAGGAATCTTTTGCAGGTGTTTATAGTTAATTAGTTGATTCAGATGATTAGGTTAATAGCTCGTTTAGAGACCCTTTTCATGATATGCTAAATCTTTGAGATAGGAATTTTGGGTTTTCATGAGCTGTATGCCAAAATCATCAGTATTAAAACAATAAATGACCTGAAATATTTCAGTTGGTGTGCAATGAATATAAAATATGAACGTTTAATTTTTATCATTGCATTATGGAAAATAATGAACTTTATCACAATATGCTAATTTCTTGAAGGACCTGTAATTACTATGAAAAAAATAAACATTTTGAGAATAATGGACACAACCTTAAAGTATTTTTCATTGGATTTTATGTGTACATTATATAATAATAATAATAATAATAATAATAATAATAATAATAATAATAATAATAATAATAATAATAATAATAATAATAATATTAATAATAAAACCTTTATTTATATAGCACATGTCATACAAGGAAGGCAGCTCAAAGTGCTTTACATCAATTCAAGTCAATATAAAAAAAGTGTAGAGTTGGAGAATATGTAGTAATTACAGAATGAAATTTGGAAGACTATAATCATGGCCTATAAAATATTTTGATCATTTATATTAAATTACAAAGTTTAGTGCATTTTAATCCATCTGCTCACCTCAACAACAACTGTTTGCGCTGCCTGTTTTGCTGCCTCTTTCGTGGTGGTCTTGCAACCTAAATTATTATAAATGTAGCCTACATCCATACACAAAAAATCTAAATACAACTGTAGTATCCATTTTCCGCTAGAAATTCAATTGTTTTTAACTTTAGAGACAAAACTTTATATGCCAGTTTTTGCGGTCAAGGAAGATGAACGTTGGCCATGATTTCTGCTCGTTCCGTTGGGGTTCCTCCTGCCGTATTCTACAGCTACACCTGCGTTCTCTCCGGGGCGTTCCTGTGGAGTCGCTAGTCATCTCAATGAATTGGTCCTCTTCTGTAGAGGATTATTGCGTATGAGCAGTAGACACTAGACAGTAGACTTTCTATTTGTTTTATAGGTCACTGTTAAGATATCAAGTCAACTCCCTTTACCTGATCATTTTGGTCTTAAGTATGGACTTCCCAAAACTTGTGAAATCAGAGTTACTCACAAACTCAACTCAACTTTATTTATATAGCACTTTCAACACCACAAGTGGAACCAAAGTGCTGTACAGAAAAATATAAGAGGAAAAAAAATAAGAAACCTAAAGCAGTACAAACATATGACATACAGAGCTCACAAAACAGTTTCAAATGCTAAAGAAAACAAGTGTGTTTTAAGCACACTCTGAAAGACACCCAAAGTAGAAGAGGATTTTACGGACAGAGGAAGGTCATTCCAGAGCCTAGGAGCTGCTACCGAGAATACCTGATCACCTTCACATTATAAGCAAGATCGCGGAACCATGAGGAGAATAGCATTGATCGGAGAGATCTACTGGATTGACAGTGACTGATTGAATCAGTAACATACTCTGGTGTGCTAGGCCATGCAGAGCCTTAAAAACATACAACAATGCTTTGTAATGGATTCTCTATCGTATGGGTAACCAATGTAGTTTCCTTAACACAGGAGTAATATGCTCTCTCTTCTTACCCGTTAAAAGTCTGACAGCTGAGTTCTAAACAAGCTGCAAACGAGAGAGTGGCCTGCAGACTCACACCCAGATATAACACATTACAGTAATCCAAACGGGATGACACAAAGGCATGAACAAACTTATCCATATTTTCAAAAGAGAGGTATAGAGCCCTGTGGAACCCCAGGGGCAACAGTAGAAGAATAATCTCCTAAACTGAATGAAAAAGTCCTATCTTTCAAATACGAAGATAAACATTTCCGGGCAATGAAAAATTATCAATATGATCAACTGTATCAAATGCCGCGGTAAGATCTAACAAAAGTAGAACAACAAAGTTTCCAGAATCAACGACTCTGAGGATGTCATTATAGACACTCAAAAGAGCAGACTGTACTATGGCTAGCTCTAAAACCTGACTGGAATCTATCAAAAATGTTATTACTCAAAAAGAAGCTGTGTATTCACAGTTTTTCCAGTATCTTAGATATAAAGGCAATTTTGAGATGGGACAAAAACTACTCATGTCAAAAGGCTGAAAGACGTTTTTTTAAGAAGGGGCTGAATAACCGCATGCTTAAAACTAACGGAACAACACCAGATGACAAACTAATGTTCATAATGGACAGGACAACTGGGCCAATGGAATCAAGTACCTGCTTAAACAGAGAAGAAGGAAACACATCACCAGGAGACCTGGTAGGCTTCATATGAACAACTATATCTTTAAGATGCTCCAGAGGAACAGGCGTAAAACAGGTACATTGATTAGGAGGGTCAACGGAAGCAATATAATAATTGCTAACTGGTGATCTAATTCCATCAATCTTACCAATGAACATGTTTAAGAACTCACTTCTCAAGTTCTCATGTACGCAAGTAAATTCCCACCTCTGTCAACTTGCTATAATGTTTCTGTAGCTGGTCTTCCCTCTAACATGCTATAACTGGTCTGTAGCTGGTCTTCCCTCTAACATGCTATAACTGGTCTGTAGCTGGTCTTTCTTCTAACATAACTGGTTTGTAATAGAATGTGCAGTGTGACTCCTGTGACAGAACAGAAGCTGGTTGTTTGGTCTTCAGCTAGCAGTGTTGTAAAAAGTATCATCCTTGTTGTCATGGCCACAGTACACAATCAAACTCCTCAACGAGCTACAGTATGAATTCTATTTACTAGCAATAGTTGTGGAGAAGAAGAGCAGATGTTTTCTTTGGAGTTCTACTGCACCATTGGTAGGCATTCGGTTGCACTGAACTTTGGTTTGATCAATATTTGTTGACTGTATTTCTGTTTGCTCTCTGTTTTGTTGTGCTCGTGTTTGCGGTAGAAGAGCTGCGGGGCGTGACGATAGTAGAGCTGATCAAGAAAGAAGGCAGCACCCTGGGTCTCACCATATCTGGAGGAACAGACAAGGATGGCAAACCCAGAGTTTCCAACCTACGGCCCGGTGGCCTGGCTGCCAGGTAAGATCCAGTGTTTTTGTGTGAACTATTAGTTGTCGGATGTTTATTTTAAAATAACTTTTATTGTATCTCCATTCTCAATCAATGTAAAAAACAACAACACAAAAAAACGAGAGGTTAACCTGTAGCAGAAAATGGGTTTGCCATAGGCTACTGACCATTATAGTATATGGCTGGCCTGTACACTGTACATCTGCTAATGGCCCTTATACAAAGGCAGATGATGTTGATTCACAGGCTCCTGGCCCATGTATGTAGGTTTCTGGCTCATGAACATAACTTGCTAGCCTTTATGTGAGGCGCTGGCCATACAAATAGGCAGCTGACCCTTAAACGTAGGTTGCTCACCCATAAACATAGCCTGCCGGCCCGTATGTAGCCTGCTGGCCCATATTTAGGATGCTGGCTCATTGTTCAGCTGGACACCTATACCATAAGAAATCTCATTCATTCTACAACAACATGAGGGTGAACAGGTAATCTGGAATATCCCGAGAGCTGACTTCTATGTACATTTGAGTTATTTAGCAGATCTTCTTATTTGAAACAATGTACGGTAGGTACGGGGAAGTCCCCTAGTGCAATGTAGGAAAAAGTGCCTGGCTGAAGGGCTTCACAATTGCCACACTTGGAAATCGAACCAGCCACTTTCCCTAACCACTGAGCCACCTGATGTATAGAAGTGACCAACTAACCTTATTATTAATGCTTAATCCGTTAATACATTTAGAGCTAGGGGATCTGACCAGGAACAAACTGCACCAATTCTGAGAGGTGCCGGGTCATGTCAGATGTCTGCTTGTTTAGTCTCTAGGGAGTGTATGGGAGGGCTTAATATCTATTGTTTAATATCTAATATCTAAATATCTAATATCTAAACTTATTGTTTTTAAATCATCCTTAAAACTTAGCTTTTAAGTGATTCATGTGTTTACTCTGTTTATTATTGTATTGGCTTTTATTTTTATTGCTTATTTAGTTTTTACTGTCTGGACTGTCGTGTATCTTTTCATATTATAATTTTTATGGAAAGTGCTTTGAGATGTTATTTTAAAGGTGCTATATACAATTTTTTTATCTTTATTTATTATTATTAATGGGTGTATGGGAGGGCCTATAATCTACTGTTTAATATCTAATGGGTGTTTGGGAGTGCCTAATATCTACTGTTTAATATCTAAGGGGTGTATGGGAGGGCCTAATATCTACTGTTTAATATCTAGTGGGTGTATGGGAGTGCATATTATCTACTGTTTATTATCAAATGGGTGTATGGGAGGGCCTAATAAATACTGTTTAATATCTAAAGGGTGTATGGGAGGGCCTAATATCTACTGTTTAATATCTAAGGGGTGTATGGGAGAACCTAATATCTACTTTACAGTATCTAATGGGTGTGTATGAGGGCCTATTCTCTACTGTATACTATCTAATGGGTGTGTGGGAGGGCCTAATATCTACTGTTTAATATCTCATG
Organism: Umbra pygmaea; assembly: GCA_016801145.1. NCBI lineage: Eukaryota > Metazoa > Chordata > Actinopteri > Esociformes > Umbridae > Umbra > Umbra pygmaea. Next base: position 5,005 of record JACXGM010030102.1, read on the forward strand.
GGTGTATGGGAGGGCCTAATATCTATTGTTTAATATCTAATGGGTGTATGGGAGGGTCTAATATCTACTGTTTAATATCTAGTGGGTGTATTGGAGGGCCTAATATCTACTGTTTAATATCAAATGGGTGTATGGGATGGCTTAATATCTACTGTTTAATATCTAATGGGTGTATGGGATGGCTTAATATCTACTGTTTAATATCTAATGGGTGTATGGGAGGGCCTAATATCTACTGTTTAATATCTAATGGGTGTATGGGAGGGCCTAATATCTACTGTATAATATCTAATGGGTGTGTGGGAGGGCCTAATATCTACTGTATAATATCTAATGGGTGTATAGGAGGGCCTAATATCTACTGTATAATATCTAGTGGGTGTGTATGGAAGGGCCTAATGTCTACTGTTTATTATCTAATGGGTGTATGGGAGGGCCTAATATCTGCTGTTTAATATCTAATGTGTGTATGGGCTAACCTAATTTCTACAGTTCAATATTTAATTGGTGTGTGGGAGGGCCTAATATCTACTGTATAATACCTAATGGGTGTGTGGGAGGGCCTAATATCTACTGTATAATATCTAATGGGTGTATAGGAGGGCCTAATATCTACTGTTTAATATCTTATGGGTGTATGGGAGGGCCTAATATCTACTGTTTACAATATAATGGGTGTTTGGGAAGGTTTAATATCAAATGGGTGTTTGGGAGGGCCTATTATCTACTGTTTAATATCTAATGTGTGTATGGGAGAACCTAATATCTACTGTACAGTATCTAATGGGTGTGTATGAGGGCCTAATCTCTACTGTATAATATCTAATGGGTGTGTGGGAGGGCCTAATATCTATTGTTTAATATCTAATGGGTGTGTGGGAGGGCCTAATATCTACTGTTTAATATCTAATGGGTGTTTGGGAGGGCCTAATATCTACTGTTTAATATATAATGGGTGTATGGGAGAACCTAATATCTACTGTATAATATCTAATGGGTGTGTGGGAGGGCCTAATATCTACTGTATAATATCTAATGGGTGTATGGGAGGGCCCAATATCTTCTGTTTAATATCTAATGGGTGTATGGGAGGGCCTAATATCTACTGTTTAATATCTAATGGGTGTTTAGGAGGGCCTAATATCTACTGTTTAATATATAATGGGTGTATGGGAGGGCCTAATATCTACTCTTTAAAATATAATGGGTGTATGGGAGGGCCTAATATACTGCTGTGTAATCTAGGCTGTTCTCATGGCAATATGTAAAATATCGTACAAAACAAAATATGTGTCCACATATGTAAAACCTTGTACAGTTACGAAATGTGTAAAAAGTCAGTTCACCGTAACCTTATTGTAACCTTAACCTCACTATACCCTATCCTCGGTTGGTTATAAATTCAAGTATGCAGACTATGTGCTGAGGACATCAAAATAAATTGCTGATAAAAGGGGGTGGTGATGTAATGTATGGATGCTGTTGTTATTGTTGATGATGGTCATTGTTGATTATACTGAGCCAACTTGTATGCTGATATACACTTTTTCATACCCTATGTTGGTTACTTTGACACTGCTGTCCATGCACCTTGTTTTGGTATTTATTTGTCCTTGTACTTTTATGGCTGTGTTCTTGTTGAATTGGGTGTAGAACTTGTATGTATTTTGTGTCTTGTATGTGTTTATATTGCTGCACAACTAATCGCCCTTCTGGGACAAAATACAAATTGAAGTTTAAGTCCTCAACCTCACTAACCTATCATGTTATGCCTTAACTAAACGTTCCCCTCGTACTTCTAACAGATTGGTCTATTCTTGGAAATATTCTGGTAGGACTGTCCTAAAGCTCCCATTTGAATGGTCATGTTGTAAGTCTCTCTACGTAATGTGACAGAATCTCCATTACGTATGGTCACCCACGTATCTCCATGAGAATGCGTTGTTCAATATCTAGTGTGAGTATTGGAGGGCCTAATCTCTGCATAGCACAGAATTATTTTCATTTGTGTTTTCAATTCTAAAAACAAGTAGCTTTCAAAATGTGTATTCTCTGTAAAATAGGTGCAACAAACCAAATGTAATTTCCTGTTTTTCTTAATCATAGCATAGGAGAAGAGTGGGATTTATATATATAGGATATTCAATTGGCATTATCTTTACTCGTTGACAAACTATCTCCTGTCTTCAGCTACTGCTCAGCCAATCAATCCTACTATATGAACAACAACATTCTAAACAAGTCAAGCACTTTTAATACTTCAAAACCACAAGTAAGCTATCTGGCACATACTCACTACACAATAGGGAATGCATCGACAAACTCTGTGTGGTGCTTTCTGTTTGTTGTTGTGAAGCTTAAATCCATAATGTTGTGTTGTATAGTAGATTAAATTGTATGCTTGGAACTCTAAACCAGAATGTTTTGAGAAATATAATGCTTGTCTTGATATGTGTTTTCACCCTACAGAGCCAAAAGAAATGTGTGGACTGCTGCTGGGTTGATAATTGATTTTTTGTCAGCAGTCATTGTACCAAATTGCCAAGGCCCAAGGGTGTTTGTGTGTGTGCGCCTGATGCGTGGGAGAAAATAAAGTTTCTGACGCTAATTACCATCGAAATGAACATATGCTGACTCTCTGCAGAATGCCACTGAGAAGATACAAAAAACTAAACAATTCTTCTTATAAAGTTTCAGCCAAATTGGTTAGGTTTTTATTGATTATGGAATTACTGTATATTGCCATTTGTAGCTAAGTAGATTTTAACTATTGCAATGTTTCTCATCCTTGAATTATCAAATTAGTAATATATACTTTATGTACAGCATTGGAAAAAAATGCCTGTTAAACCTTAGAAAATATGTTAAAGACATTTATCTGAGCTACTAGTGTCTATTTGTTTTTACATTATTACATTTCCCTGGAGCACCCTGGGGTACAGTGCCTTGCTCAAGGACACTATGACATTTGGCACAGCTGGCAATTGAACCAGCAACCTTCCGACTACAAGCCTGACTCCCTATCCTGACTCCCTTTCTGCTGGGCCATCTGACCCCGGCAATATTTTTAAAAACACATTGGAGTGAATGCAAAAACAAATTGATGAAAAGAAAAGTAACAAAAGATCCTTGTGTCTATAAAACAAGTATTTCGTGTGATTTTCTTTAGAAATAAAAACTAAAACAATTTGCTGTTCTGTAATATGCTCATGTTTTCCTGTGATACATTATTCCATCTCTAATTTGATCTTTGCCTGCTTTATTTTTTGCTCTGTCCAAGAGGCCATTTCATCTAATGGTTGGCGCATGTACTTTAGTTGTAATGACTGCCAGATGTTTAGCAAGCAACAGATGTTGAGCCAGCAGCATAGCGCCCTGTGTTCCACTGCTGGTTTGCCTTTAAACCTAAGCAGGATCAGGCCTGGTTAGTCCCTGGATGGTAGGCCAATGCTTCTGGAAGTGGTGTTGGAGGGCCAGTAGGTGGCACTCTTCCCTCTGGTCTAAAGGTCATTCCCAATGCCCCAGTGTAGTGATGGGGACATCTGCCCTGCGAAGGTTACCGTCTTTCGAATGGGACGTTAAACAGGTGTCTTGACTCTCTGTGGTCATACTTTAACAACATACGCACTCTTTTTGCTACTGTAGAGAGACTAACAAACCCCCAAGTCACATTCCCAGTGAAATGCTCTCAGACAGTAAATGCAGTGAGTTTGCTGCTTTCTTCTCAGAGAAAATCAATAATATCAGAAACGTGATCAGCACATCTTTGAGTTAGACAGATCAGACCACAACCTCAGAAATTAGTCACTATGTCTGTTTTCGAAGCAATTAATGGTAACATTCTGGAAAAAAACAGTACAGCACCTTAAAACCTCAACCTGCGCCCTTGACACACTTCCTACATATTTTTTTTTAAAGTGTGTTAAACTGTTTAGAAGCAGATGTCCTAGAATTGGTAAATTCCTCACTTCTTTCTGGGACTTTTCCAAAGTCCCTAAAAAATGCAGTTGTTAAGCTCCTCCTGAAAAAGAGCACTTCGGATCACACCGTATTGACAATTCTCAATCTGGCTTCCGACCACATGACAGTACAGAGACAGCGCTCGTAAAGATAATAAATGATATTCGCCTCAATACAGATACAGGCAAACTATCAGTGCTGGTACTACCCGACCTTAGTGCTGCATTTGACACTGTCGACCACGACACACTTCTTGACAGGCTGGAAAACTGGGTCGGGCTTTCTGGGACGGTCCTAAAGTGGTTCAGGTCATACCTAGAAGTGAGAGGTTACTATGTGAGTATAGGCAACCCTAAGTCTGAGTGGACATCCATGACATGTGAAGTCCCACAAGGCTCAATTCTCGCGTCACTCCTATTCAACCTGTATATGCTCCCACTGTACCAAATAATGAGAAAGAAACAAATTGCTTACCACAGCTATGCAGACGACACCCAGATCTACTTAGCCCTATCGCCTAACGACTACAGCCCCATTGACTCCCTATGTCAATGCATTGATGAAATTAACAGTTGGATGTGCCAAAACTTTCTTCAGTTAAACAAAGAGAAAACTGAAGTCATTGTATTTGGAAACAAAGATGAAGTTCTCAAGGTGAACGCATACCCTGATGCTAGTGGTCAAACAACTAAAGATCAAGTCAGGAATCTTGGTGTGATTCTGGAGTCAGACCTTAGCTTCAGTAATCATGTTAAAGCAATAACTAAATCAGCATATTATCATCTTAAAAATATCTCAAGAATTCTGCTTTTTTCCAGACAAGACTTAGAGAAACTTGTTCATGCTTTCATCACCAGCAGGGTGGATTATTGTAATGGCCTCCTCACTGGTCTTCCCAAAAAGACCATAAGACAGCTACAGCTCATACAGAACACTGCTGCCAGGATTCTAAGCAGAACCAGGAAAAATAAACATATCACGCCAGTCCTCAGGTCTCTACTCTGGCTCCCAGTTACATTTAGGATAGACTTTAAAGTATTATTACTGGTATATAAATACTCAATGTACTAGGACCTAAATACATTGCAGATATGCTCATTGAATATAAACCCAACAGACCAATCAGATCATCAGGATTACATCAGCTAGAGATACCAAGGATTTACTCAAAACGCTGAGAATCTGCTTTTAGCTACTATACCAGCCGCAGCTGGAAGCAGCTCCCAGAAGAGATCAGATGTGCTCCAACAGTAGTCGTCTTTAAATCCAAACTCAAAACACATCTGTTTAGCTACGCATTACTGAATGAACGCTGTGCTAAGTCCGAACTGATTGCACTATATTTTATATGGTTCATTCAGTGTCTTTTATTTCTTAGGTAGCTTTCACACCTGCCTAGTTCGGTCCATTTAAAACGAACCCTGGAGCATTTGGTTGGATAGTCAAGTTCGTTTGGACTGGTGTGAAAGCTCATCCGAACTCTGGTGCGGACCAAATAAACAAACTCTGGTCCGCTTCAAAACGGGGGTCTCGGGCCGCTTCCAACTGAACTAGAGTTCGGTTCAATTTAGGTGTGAATGCGATCCGACCTAAATAGAGGAAGCACACCAAATAAACAGTGTATTGTGGGTAGAAGAGAAGTAGCTATAGCGCAAAACAATACTTTTAATAATGTCTCAGGGACTGACATGGGCAGATGAGGAGGTAAAAGCCGTCTTTCAAATTTGGTCAGATGACCAAATTACTCAGTTACTTGTGGTCACACACACAAACACTGTAGTCTACAAATGATTTTTAGCGAAAATATGAAGGCTATGGGGTTCAATTGCACGGCTGATCAGTGTCATGGAAAAGTAAAAAAACTACGCCAACAATATATTAAAGTCTGTGACAGTTAAGTGAAGGTGAGTTTCCCTTTGACCTTTTCAATAAAATTACATTGCTATGCAACAGCCCGGCCATGTGACGTATATATATTTACAGTGTTTGGTGCGTTTGACTAAGTGCAGTGTGAAAGGAAACCGAACCAACTGAAAAATGCAACAATGTTTAAACTTCATCCCCGAATCGCACCGAGTCCACCGAACTATAGGTGTGAACGCGACCTTAAACTGTACTATTTTTTAAATTATTTTTATTTTTATTTTAATACTTTAATTTTATCTTTAATCTGTTTTAAATTTTTATGTTTTCCTGTTTATGTAAAGCACCTTGAATTGCCATTGTGTATGAAATGTGCTATAAATAAACTTGCCTTACTTACCGTAAGAATAGGGGTGTTTACCACGATGAAAAAAAGTGCTATTTACAGTAAGTTGTATTCATTATTATTATTAATTTTACTGAATTTTCATCTCTAGTTCAAGGAAGGGACTTTTAACTGGGAACAATGTTGAAATTTTAAAATTTGTTCATATTCTTAAATTGCTTGAAGTAATTTTGTTACTCACTCGTCAGGCAGCTCTCTTATTCAGGGAGAGCAGGGTCGAGCTAGCAGGAGTGGTACGGCATAAGATTATATGCGTCTGTTCAGATTAAGGATCTTGATACAACATTGTGAAATAACGATTATTTGCATGAAAGCTAATGTTCTTTCATGATTAATCCCCCCCAAATTGGGAATCCCAAATACTTTTGGTACATAACATATATACAGTACATGTGGTGTGATAAATGTCAGTTGTTGGGTTTCAATCGTACCCTTTCTGTAATTTCTGCCAAGTAGGAGGGAAACCCATATTGTGTGCTTCTTCCCGAAGGATGTGCAAACATCAATGGTATATTCCTAATCTGTTATGCTCCATGACTGAGAATATATGCAATGTGTGCACAATTATTAGGGAAGTCAGTATTTTGACCATATCTTCATTATGATGCATATGTTACAACTCCAAGCTGTTTAAACTGGAATGCATATTGGATTTAAGCAAATCAGGAGGGTGTGGCCTAAGAAGTTCCCAGAAGTACAAGGTGTTCAGTACTCAGAGACATGGCCAAGGTAAGGAAGGCTGAATCCCAACCACCACTGAACAAGGCACATAAGTTGAAACATCATGACTATGTCAAGATATATCTGAAGACAGATATTTCAAAGGTCTTATGGATTGATAAGATGTGAGTGACTCTTGATGAACAAAATGGATGGGCCCGTGGCATGATCAGTAACGGGCACAGAGCTCCACTTCGACTCAGATGCCAGCAAGGTGGAGGTGGGGTACTGGTATTGGGTGGTGTTATTAAAGATGAGCTAGTTGGACCTTTTCAGGTTGAAGATGGACTCATACCCAACTCCCAAATGTAACAAATCACTTCTCCAGAGTAAAAAGAACAATGTTTATTTTGAACAGTATTCTCCCAAGGCTAAAGCACCGACAATCTCCAAGGCAGACTCATAACAAAACACAGCAGGGTTCAGGCCAGAATTGCAAATACAAGAGAATGGGCTAAGGTACAAAACGGATATTCCAAGGCAGAAATATATCACAGTCACAGCTAAGGTCAAAACCGGAACAACAAGACAAGATTATAATGCTCAGTAGAGAATGTAAATATACTCACAATACCTCGCAAAGAGGCAATGGAGTGTGTGTGTCTTATATACAGATGAAGTGAGAGCAGGTGTACTGAATTGGGATAATTGAGTCCGGGTATAGGGAAATGTAGTTCTGATCAGTCCAGGAAGGGGAAGAAGTAGTTCTCTGTGAAAGGAAACAGGAAATGTTACAGAGTCCGTGTATGGGAAATGTAGTTCCGATCAGTGTTGAATAGGGAAGTGGCAGTTTCCAGGGAAGGGGAACTGGAAACGTTACAGAACCCCCCCCCCCAAGGCGCAGCTCCTGAGGCGCCAAACGGTGGACATGCCACAGGACACCAGGCGGGAGAAGACCCAGGCAGGAGACCGCAGTGGCAGAAACCAGGCAGGCGGAGGCACCCCAGGGTGAAGCAGATGAGCAGACCAAGCCGGACGACGGAGCCATGGCGGGCCGGAGGGTGGAGGCAACATCCGCGGACCATAAGGAGGAGGCACGGCAGGGCAAAGCAGACAAGTAGACCGGGCTGGTGGATGGAGCCATGGCGGGCCGGAGGGCGGCGGCAGCAGCAGCGGACCGGAGGGACGAAGAATCAACGGTGGTCCGGAAGGTGGAGGCAGCAGCGACGGGCCGGAAGGATGAAGCAGCAACAGCGGGCCGGAGGGCGGAGGCAGCAGCAGTGGACCGGAGGAACGAAGAATCAATGGAGGTCCGGAGGATGGAGGCAGCAGCGACAGGCCGGAAGGACGAGTCCGGGCAGGCGGAGGTCCAGCCGAGCAAGGGAGAAGCGGAAGCCGAGGCGAAGGTGGACCAGGCACCGGAACGACAGCAGACACAGGAATCTGGAAAAACACCGCACAAATAGACACAGACAGACAGACAGACACAGACACGGGGACAGGTGCAGACACTGGCACTGGGAGAGTAGCGGGACATGGCACTGGGAGAGTAGTGGGACTTAGCACTGGGAGAGGAGCGGGACATGGCACTGGGAGAGGAGCGGGACATGGCACTGGGAGAGGAGCGGGACATGGCACTGGGAGAGGAGCGGGACATGGCACTGGG
>JACXGM010030103.1:0-13412 GCA_016801145.1 Umbra pygmaea
TTGTATTATATTAGGTCATTAATAATAGTTAAATTACATTGTACCGTGGTTAATTTTGTAAATTACTAATGACATGCTCATTGTATTATATTAGGTCATTAATAATAGTTAAATTACATTGTACCGTGGTTAATTTTGTAAATTACTAATGACATGCTCATTGTATTATATTAGGTCATTAATAATAGTTAAATAACATTGTACCGTGGTTAATTTTGTAAATTACTAATGACATGCTCATTGCATTATATTAGGTCATTAATAATAGTTAAATAACATGGTGCTGTAGTTAATTTAGTAAATTACTAATGACGTGCATTATCTTAGCTCATTAATAGTTAAATTACATGGTACTGTGGTTAATTTAGTAAATTACTAATGACATGTTCATTGCATTATCTTAGGTCATTAATAATAGTTAAATTACATGGTGCTGTGGTTAATTTAGTAAATTACTAATGACATGGTCATTGTATTATCTTAGGTCATTAATAAAAGTTAAATAACATGGTGCTGTGGTTAATTTAGTAAATTACTAATGACATGCATTATCTTAGCTCATTAATAGTTAAATTACATGGTACCGTATTTAATTTAGTAAATCACTAATGACATGTTCATTGCATTATCTTAGGTCATTAATAATAGTTAAATTACATGGTGCTGTGGTTAATTTAGTAAATTACTAATAACATGCTCATTGTATTATCTTCGGTCATTAATAATAGTTAAATTACATTTTAATTTTAATTTAACCAGGTAAGTTGACTAAGAACAATTTCTTATTTACAGCAACGACCTGGGAGCAATTAGGGTAAAGTGTCAACAACATTTGGCTCAGTCGGGAATCGAACTGGCAACCTTCTGACTACAAGTCTGACTTCCTACCCACTGAGCCATCTGCGCCCCATAATTGTAAATAATTCTGTCTCTCAGGACTCAGTCATTATTTAAGCCTTCAGCCTCCTGCCCTCATCTTCTATGATTTACTTGTTCCTCCTCCAAGCAGGGACCGTGACGTCCCACTGCTCAAAGAGCATCAGACGTCAGGGAAACAGGTATGGAGTCATGGGTGAGAGAAAGGACACTGACACAACGAATACCATATAAATAGGTGGATTTATTAGGCCACGGTAAATAGCGGGAGAAGAGGCTGGAAGAAACCAAAGCAAAAATTTTTATATAACTTCCTACCACTAGCCTGTCCTAACTGTACACACAACACTAACTAAATCGGGCACACTGTCAGGTGACCTAACCAAAATACAGGGGGTGGTCCACCCAGACCTTACATAATGTGCATAGACAAGGGAATTACCTACAGGTGATGTATCAACAGTGGGGAGCGAATCCTGGACAGTGACACATTTATTACGCATGCATCCCCAGACGGACCGTGACAACCTCCCACATCAAAGCAATATTTATATTATTTAGATTCTTTTAAGCTTTGATTTAAGTCATGAATGTATATTATTTATTTACCTTTAAAATGAGACCAGTGAATATGTCAGATGAAGTCAAGTATAATGTTGGCTAGGTAGGTCTACATCATCACATGGATAAATAAATGACAGGAGTACTGAACAGCAAAAAAGGAGCAAGATTATGATGAAATTTTTAAAAACTATTCAATATTTCAATGTGCAGAATCCATTTGTCCAATCCTAGAGAATCAACAGCGAATCTGGCCTTTGCTATTTTTTCCTGAAGATTGAATAATTTGCTTATTTTGGTAAAACATAAAACAATGTTACTTTGTTGCATGACTGATTTCATGTGTTCTATGCAGGATATTAAAGTGAGTGATTTTAGAGTAAACAATATAGTCCCATAATGAGATAGATGCAATTAAACACTGGGACAAAAAGATTAATTTAATGATTCAATGCAAAAGATTTGAATCCATTAAATTTCTCTCCTGTGTGTATTCTCTTATGTTTATTCAGGGTTTCTGAGAGAGCAAATATCTTTCCACACTGATCACAACCATAAGGCTTCTCTCCTGTGTGTATTCTCTGATGTTTACTCAGGGTTCCCGACTGAGCAAATCTCTTTCCACACTGATTACAACCATAAGGCTTCTCTCCTGTGTGTATTCTCTGATGTTTATTCAGGGTGCCTGAGTGACCAAATTTTTTTCCACACTGATCACAACCATAAGGTTTCTCTCCTGTATGTATTCTCTGATGTGTAACCAGGTTTCCTAAGTAAGCAAATCTCTTTCCACACTGATCACAACCATAAGGTTTCTCTCCAGTGTGTATTCTCTGATGTATAACCAGGTGTCCTGAGTCAGCAAATCTCTTTCCACACTGATCACAACCATAAGGCTTCTCTCCTGTGTGTATTCTCAGATGCTTATGCAGGGTTTCTGAGAGAGCAAATATCTTTCCGCACTGATCACAACCATAAGGCTTCTCTCCTGTGTGTATTCTCAGATGTTTATTCAGTGTTCCTGAGTGAGCAAATCTCTTTCCACACTGATCACAACCATAAGGTTTCTCCCCTGTATGTATTCTCTGATGTGTAACCAGGTGTCCTAAGTAAGCAAATCTCTTTCCACACTGATCACAACCATAAGGTTTCTCTCCAGTGTGTATTCTCTGATGTATAGCAAGGATTACTGACTGAGCAAATTTCTTTCCACACTGATCACAACCATATGGTTTCTCGCCAGTGTGTATTTTCTGATGTGATACAAGATTTCCTGACTGAGCAAATCTCTTTCCACATTGATCACAACCATAAGGCTTCTCTCCTGTGTGTATTCTCTGATGTGTAACCAGGATTCCTGATTTAGCAAATCTCTTTCCACACTGATCACAACCATACGGTTTCTCTCCTGTGGGTCTGTGCTTTCTGTGTTTCTTGAAGGGTTTTGTTTTGTAGATATTCTTCTTTTCACTGTAAAGATGTTGGTCAGCCTCTCCTGATAAGCCCTTCTCACTGAGAAGTTGGAAGTTAGGGCTGTCCACTGTAAAACAAAGACGGTTCTGACTTCAAAAACCAAGTCCTTTTTCATTGGTAAAATGTTAATGTTATATATATTTGTCATTAATGTAATCCAGAATATGTGCTACTAACTATCAGTTTCAAACAGCTTAGTAATGAATGTAAATGTCAAAACAATGTTAGATTAACCCACCCATCTCTGATGTTTTCCTGCAGTCGACCAGCCACACAGACACCCTCTTCAGACTCCACTATCTTCTCATATTTGACCCCTCTGCAAAACCAGAGATAAGGTGTTACTGGAAGAAGCCTGGGACTCCAAAAGTGTGGAGTAGGGTTGGACATACATTTCCTCTGAAACCAAAAGAGGTGGTTTATCATATTTGTACACCTTCTGCTTTATAAAATACTACCTGATCTTAAAGAGAAGAAAGTATGTCTTATTAACATGACAAATACCTATGCACTTTTCATGAAACAGCCTGCTTCTGCCCATCTAGAAATAATTACTTTGATCATATGGAAAGTAAATGCAGCCTCTCTGTATTTTAAGTTTTGGTGCTTCTGAATGCAACTTTTGTCCAAATAGTTGTTTAGTTTAGCAGGCGGGTGACAAATGTAGTTGAGGAAACCACATTTGCCTGGGTAGTGTTTCCCAACCATGGGTACTAGGACCCCTGGTGGTACAGTAACCAAAAACGTTTGGGAACCACTCCCCAACTGGGTATACACTCACCTAAAGGATTATTAGGAACACCCGTTCAATTTCTCATTAATGCAAATATCTACTCCAACTACCAATCACATGGCAGTTGCTTCAACGCATTTAGGGGTGTGGTCCTGGTCAAGACAATCTCCTGAACTCCAAACTGAATGTCAGAATGGAAAAAGGTGATCTAAGCAATTTTGAGCGTGGCATGGTTGTTGGTGCCAGACAGGCCAGTCTGAGTATTTCACAATCTGCTCAGTTACTGGGATTTTCACTAATAACAATTGCTAGGGTTTCCTAAGAATGGTGTGAAACGGGAAAAACATCCAGTATGCAGCAGTCCTGTGGGCAAAAATGCCTTGTTGATGCTAGAGGTCAGAGGAGAATGGGCCGACTGCTTCAAGCTGATAGAAGAGCAACTTTGACTGAAATAACCACTCGTTACAACTGAGGTATGCAGCAAAGCATTTGTGAAGCCACAACACCTTTAGGTGGATGGGCTACAACAGCAGAAGACCCCACCGGGTACCACTCATCTCCACTACAAATATGAAAAAGAGGCTACAATTTGCAAGAGCACACCAAAATTGGACAGTTGAAGGCTGGAAAAATGTTGCCTGGTCTGATATGTCTCGATTTCTGTTGAGACATTCAGATGGTAGAGTCAGAATTTGGCGTAAACAGAATGAGAACATGGATCCATCATGCCTTGTTACCACTGGGCAGGCTGGTGGTGGTGGTGTAATGGTGTGGGGGATGTTTTCTTGGCACAGTTTAGGCCCCTTAGTGCCAATTGGGCATCGTTTAAATGCCACGGCCTACCTGAGCATTGTTTCTGACCATGTCCATCCCTTTATGGCCACCATGTACCCATCTGACGGCTACTTCCAGAAGGATAATGCACCATGTCACAAAGCTCGAATCATTTCAAATTGGTTTCTTGAACATGACAATAAGTTCACTGTACTAAAATGGCCCCCACAGTCACCAGATCTTAACCCAATAGAGCATTTTTGGGATGTGGTGGAATGGGAGCTTCGTGCCCTGGATGTGCTTCCCACAAATCTCCATCAACTGCAAGATGCTATCCTATCAATATGGGCCAACATTTCTAAAGAATGCTTTCAGCACCTTGTTGAATCAATGCCACATAGAATTAAGGCAGTTCTGAAGGCGAAAGGGGGTCAAACACAGTATTAGTATGGTGTTCCTAATAATCCTTTAGGTGAGTGTATATAAAATTACACACACGTTATCAGCGGTCTGAGGCAGGTCCTAGTAACACACACACATTCTGAAACAGAAAAAAACATTGTTTTGAGCAGTCCAAAAATGAAGTGAGCAATCCATTACCACTCTCCAAGACTGCTTTGAAACCACAGACTGGGAGATGTTCCGTGCTGCAGCTGGTGACACCATTGATGAATACACTGACTCTGTCTCAGCATTCATCACCAAGTGCATAGATGATGTCGTTCCACGGGTCAATGTTAAGACCTTCCCCAACCAAAAGCCCTGGGTTAACGGTAATGTCCGTGCCAAGCTTGCAGCATGGTCCTTTGCCTATAACTCTGGGGACCCGGAGGCTCTGAGGACGGCCAGATATGAACTACGGAAGGCCATCAGAGATGCTAAAAGAGGCTACAGGGACAAATTGGAGTCCAACTAGAACAGCTCTGAACCCAGGCGCATGTGGTGTGGACTGCGGCAGATAATGGAGTACAAAGGGAGAAATAGCTGTGACGCCCATCCCCCCGCCTCGCTACCCGACGAGCTCAACACCTTCTTCGCACAGTTTGAGGCGGCCAACATCACTCCTGAGAAGTTAGCTGAGAACCCAGACGACTGCACTCTGTCCCTGGATGTGGCTGATGTAAGGAGAGCTGTTAAAAGAGTAAACCCGCGGAAGTCTCCAGGGCCAGATGGCATTCCAGGCCGTGTTCTAAGAGGATGTGCTGACCAGCTAGCGGAGGTATTCACCAGCATATTCAACCTCTCCCTAACCCAGTCTGTAGTTCCCTCCTGCTTCAAGCAGGCCACCATTGTCCCAGTTCCAAAGAAACCTTCCATCACCTGCCTAAATGACTACCGCCCAGTAGCACTGACCTCCATCATTATGAAAAGCTTTGAGCGGTTTACCAGCCACCATATTTTTCATCCAACAGCGTTTCATATTTGAGAGGTGCAAAACATTTCTATCACTTAACTTATGTAACAATATTGGTTGAATAAGCTTTTTATTTTAATTTTGTACTTTTTTTTTAATAAACTGTTTGGAAAACATGTCTGAGATTAATAATGAAATAATCTAGGCACTGGCTACATTAGCTCCCATCAAATCTACAAGTCGATGTGTCTTCAGCAATGGAACCAAACACAATCCAACTAATAATGACTGTCAACCATATTCTGGCAAAGAAAAATACTACTACATTGTTTACTTATGTATTCTCTTGAGAAGTCAACAAGACTCTTGTTACATTTGCGTGCGTGTATGCTTCTCTGGCAAAACGAGAGCGCCTCTACCAGAATCCAATCATAATCACAGACTCAACCAACACCCCTGTCCTTGGTTTTACTGACAGCCCAATCATCCAATGAGCGCTTTGCATTCTGCTTTGTGTGCTTGTCTCAACTTTCTCTTATCATGGATAACAGTATTGTATCATATTCGTTACATTTTCCTAATTTTCGTAACTGAACACATTTTGCCCTCTATATTCTCAACTTCATGCTGCCTACTGGTGCAGACCCACAGAAGGGCTCTTAAAGGACAATTCCGGCGCAAAATGAACCTAGTCAACTGTTCTCTGGGACATGTTTTCATGCTAATCGAATGTGCCCAGTTTTGTGTGAACTGATAATTACCTTATACCACTAGTTGTGAGGGCATGGATGAAGTAAAAATAAATTGCTCATATCTCATATCTCAGAGAACTGTTGACTCGGTACAAATGTGTTATTAACCCTTAGGTTCATTTTGCGCCGGAGTTGTCCTTTAATTCTGGGGAGCTTACTAGCTTTTTTCGTCTGCATTGCACTGTATGTCTAAGACAACGCAAGCTGGGTTTCTCACTGACTAGCACTGCTTTATATATGCACCACGACAAGCATGTAATTTTTGTCAAATCCAAGACATGTGATTCTTAAAGTACTAACAAATCATATAACGTACTATACGGTTTCAAATCCTCTTGCCGTTGTGGCTGGCAGATTAGATTAGGACGGTATCAATGTCAAAAAGCACCCACATTTCCCACTGGTTGGAAAGTCAGAACAATGAATTCGAATCACTTTTACATTTTTTGTTTTTCACGTTAAAATGTAAACTTTTCATAGGCTAACTGTAGCAGAGGAAATAACTGTTGCATCCAGAAATTATTCACATCGCTTCACTTGTTATGTTTCAACTAGGGCTGAAATGATTCCTCGAATAACTCGAATAATTAGATTACTAAAAAGCCTTGATGCAAATTGATTTTCCTCGAAGCTGCGTTTACTCAATGTTACCAACGCTGTATCGTGCACAGTGTTTCGGCCTGGATGATTATTACTGAGGCATACTGGGCACTAGGAACAAAAACTGCCCGGTAGATACCCTCATCTATGGTCATGAAGGCTGGGTCATGACCGAAAGAACGAGATCCAGGGAACAAGCGGCCGAAATGGGTTTCCTCAGGAGGGTGACGGGCGTCTCCCTTAGAGATAGGGTGAGAAGCGGAGTCATCCGTGAGGATCTCAGAGTAGAGCCGCTGCTCCTTTGCATCAGTTGAGGTGGTTTGGGCATCTGGTACGGATGCCCCCTGGGCGCCTCCCTAGGGAGGTGTTCCAGGCACGTCCAGCTGGGAGGAGGCCTCGGGGAACACCCAGGACTAGGTGGTAGGATTATATCTCCAACCTGGCCTGGACACGCCTCGGGATCCCCCAGTCGGAGCTGGTTAATGTGGCTCGGGGAAAGGACGTTTGGGGTCCCCTGCTGGAGCTGCTGTTCCCGCGACCCGATCCCGGATAAGCGGATGAAAATGGACGGTTGGATGGATGGATGGACTGGGCACTATCCTTTCGGAAAAACAGGTGATTGTTGCGCACCAATTTCTCTCACACTCTCTTCACAGAGAAACAGCTGATCAGCGATCTACTAGTATAGGTGTAACAGAGCTGTATGACATTGTAATCAAATATATAAATGAAAATAGGTTGAGTATAACAAATATTTACACATAGGCCTATATACAGATCGTCTCACGTTGAAAATTGTAGTTCTGAAAGTTAAGTTTCACACCTTAAGGTAATGCTTATGTATGCCTTATGTAGTTTCTTATGTTATTGCATTTTAGAATTTTTTTCTTTTAAAACAATGTAATATGGCTCTTAATTGCACTTAACAATAAATTAAACTTCTTCAAATAAAACAAAAGTATTTCTTATCCGATTAATCGATGGAAAAAAGTAGAATACTCAATTACTAAATTAATTGATAGCTGAAGCCCTAGTTACACCCTTATTTCGAAATGGATTAAATTCATTATTTCCATCAAAATTCTACAAACAATACCCATAATGTCAATGTGAAAGATGTGTGTTTGAAATTCACAGCCTCGGCTCAATACTTTGTTGAAGAACCTTTGGCAGCAATTACAGCCTCAAGTCTGTTCGAGTATGATGCTACAAGCTTGGAACACCTATTTTTGGGCAGTTTCTCACATTCTTCTTTGCAGCACCTCTCACGCTCCATCAGGTTGTATGGTGAGCGTCGGCGCACAGAGTGACTATTCGGTGACTATTCGGTGCACAGAGTGACATCTCGGTACCTAATGGCAGTCAGGCTACCTCTGTCGAGCACATCAAGGACTGGGGCCCCGCAAAGAAATGCCACCTCACACCATTACTGACCCACCGCCAATCCGGTCATGCTAGAGGATGTTGCAGACAGCAGAACGTTTTCCACGGCGTCTCCAGACTCTGTCACATCTGTCACATGTGCTCAGTGTGAACCTGCTTTCATCTGTGAAGAGCACAGGGTGCCAGTGTCAAATTTTTGCCCATATCTGACATATAAGTATACATACCTATATGGCCATATATTAGATTTCCATATGGGATACATTTAATATTATACACAAATATTGGTTACACTTTATTTGGAGAGTCCGAAATTCCATCTGTAGGTGCTTTACAGACAGTTTGTTGATGATATGACTATCAATAAACTATCTGTTGATATGCAACTAATTTTGTAGTTTAAGGGTAGGGGTAAGTTTAGAATGTTTTAGGGTAATGGTTAAGGTTAGGCTTAAACCCAGGGGAAGGGTTAAGGTTAGGATTAGGGTTAGTAGATAGTTTGTTAAAATGTTGTTGATCGTCTGCAGATAATCTGTAGAGCATCTACAGATACACTTTATGGACTCTCAAAATAAAGTCTTACCCAAATATTTCATTGACATACATGTCATAATCCTACTTATCAAGTTGAATTGCTAACTGACATAGAGCAAGAGTAAATGTAGCAGTATTTCTAAATTATTTATTTACATAATCTCATATGTACATTGACAGAGATTATACATTACATCACTTATACACTCTAGACCATAGGTAAAAGCATATGGATGTCAAATGAGGAAATGCCACATATATAAAAACGGCCAGATTTTGTATATATATTCAGATATCAAATATATATATATTCAGATATCAAATATGTATGTGATGACTTTTCAGTCATATATGCCGATATAGGACACAAGTTGTATACATAAATGGCCATTTATTAGATTTCTGTATGGGCAACTAGGGGGGTCCTCGTTAGATATAAGTTTTATTGAAAAACGGGAAAAAGAAGCGGAGTGAGATTTGTCATGAACTACTGACAACATTTCTACCAAACTCCAAACAAAACTATTGTAATTCATAGAACTGACAGGAGCACCCAGGGTGAAAAACAAGCTTAAAAGTAGAGATGTTTTTATGTAGGTTAATTGCTTTAAAACTACGACAACCAGCTTAGTTATAATGTATTACTATGAAACTGCAGTACATGACGGAAGAAAAATTATTCCGGAAAAAGCGTAGTTAAAACATCAACCTGTCCATCCTAATAACATCGTGTAGATTATTCTGTACATGCCTTGTAGCTAGTACAAGACATCTAGGAGCAACTTTACATAAATACAACTTAATATCTTCTAGTAAACTCGATCATGTTAAGCGACAACAGTAATAAATACTTTTATCTAGAATCTACGTTGGCATTTATCTAGTAAGAATATATTTGTCGTTGTTCAAAATTGCTAAGTACAGTACGTAATATACTAGTAGCTAGTTGGTAGTAGCTAATGTGTAGCTAGAATTCCCAGTTTAAGAATGCGTAACTAAGTGATCAGATCTCACTCTTACCTTGGTGTACAGTGGTAAAGCAGTTTGCTGTACCTTGAAATAGTGCTGCAGAGTTCCTTTGATTAATGATACCATGGACACGTTTATTTAGACCTTTCCTTGTTGTTAGTGTAGGTAGAGTCCTCTCTTCTTTTTTTGGAAAGGGATACTAGATTGCAACCACCTTGAAGTTGCATTCACCGCCACCTACTGTACCGGAGAGTGAAGGGTTTTAGTGTAAAGGGTTTAAAACCATAGATATCCATAATAAAGGCTAGATGTTTCACGGCGGAGTCTCTAACGTCATCACCGGTGGCCATCTTGTCACAGGCAAGCTATGTGCGCTCTATGGTACCTGATGTAAGGTGAGTGATCACAAATACACTTATCTTGCTGAAATCTTGACGGATTTACAAACGGTTTGGTTTCTTACAAATGTTATTAACGTGTATATAATTCTAGATGCTTTATAAATAATTAGCTATTTATTCAAAAAGTATGCAGTGTCATAACTACATCTCTGACATTTATAACAAACCAAACCGTTTGAAAATCGGTAGAAAATGTATCAAGTTATGGTTATTTGAACGTTGCCTAGCAATGCGCACCACACGCCCTCTTTTACTTGGACATCTGACTTTCCTACTCGGAGAACTCAGAGGTGACCGAGCAGGAATTCCGAGCAGGAATACAAGATGGCTGCGCCCTGTGACTTGTAAACATGAATTGTTTTCATCGTTTTTGGACCGCTTTGGTTATTTAAATGACAATTTCAATCACTCGTATTACTGCAATATACGTTACTGCGCCCGTATCACTGCCAATTGGTATGGGAATCGGTCTTGTTGTGAGTGAAATATTGAAAAAAAGACTTGTCTCAAACCGGTGTTGCTAAACGTGGCTAGCATTGTAACATAAGAAACTAAAACATGAAATAAAATGAACATTTTAGAAGTTCAAATGGCTGCGTTTTGATAGTGGGGTAATAGTCATAATAAAAAAATTTAATATAGTGATTTTGAAGTGGCCTGGTACTTGGCCAGTGCTACCGCAACAACAGCTTTCCGGGTGGCATCTATGTTTTTCTCCGACTCTGACATGCAAAAAATAATAGAACGCTTGAAGTGTGGAAGTGACATCATATCCGAGTTCCGAGTCGGATCTTTGAGAATAAACAAATGCAGCATAAGTTCCAGGGAACCGCCAAACATAACGTGAATAAAGTTATAATAGTTTTAACAATACATTACTTTGTCAGTGAACATTTTTTCTGCCGGAGACACTAGATTGGAAAGTTGTAATTGACGACGATAACAAAACCCATGATCCCACGCTACTTCCCGGCATCATCCAAGTACTTTTTTGCTATTCTTTTGATTGAGAGCCCCCTGGCGGCCAAAAACTACATATTGTATGTTTAAACCTGCATTCTATCTGAATTCCAGCTGGGGGTGATACGTCTGGTTGCAAAAGAGCTCGGTTTCTGTAATAGTCTATGAGAATGAGAGAAATAATATACTTGATTAACTGAGGTAATAATCATTTTCATAATGAGTATATGGTCTCAATTGCTAGATTTAAGCCTTCTGCAATTTATCATGATGTTCATTTTTTAAAATTATGGTCTTGTTGATTTTAAAATCGGTGATAAAGTAAAGGGGCGTTTAGGGCGTGGTTATGGCGTTCGGTTTTATGACAAGACACTTAAAAGAGTTGGCATTTCACTTTTTTCTGGTAAGTAACAATACATTTTGTTTTACATTATGTTCATACTGTATTTTGTTAGCATCCCAATTAATAACAGTTAGCTAGCTAGATTACTCCTCCCTCTCCTCTAAAATCGTCATGTCCGCAACCAAGATGTCTGCGCCCGTAACAGCAAATTCGATGACCCAAATCAGATCTTAACAAACCAGTGTGTGACGTCACACATGGCTCCATCCAGTAATATACAATATATGGTTTAATCAGAATGACACAGTGAACAATATAACTTGTCTTGTCACTGTGTTTGTGTACTGCTTGTTTGCTCTTTGATTTTGTCTCCCTCTGTCCCTCTCTAGTTGCAACAGGTATGTATGCATCATTTTGATGCAAGATTGCACAACTAGTATTCTGCTAGCGACACTTTGGATGACATCATATGTTCGGTATCATGAGAAAACCTTCAAAATAAAAGCCATAAGGTCATTGCATATCAAAGTGTATACTTCTTTAATCAGGTTAGTGAACTCTAAACAAAGGCCGGTTTTATGACTATTTAAGCATGTAGAAAGATGGAGTTGTGGAAAAATATATTACATTTTTTTTAGGAACAATGGTTATGTGTACATTATAAATACCATGCTTGCCTATGCAGATTGCTCTATAACAGCAAAACTATAGCTCATGCTGAAACATGTGTTATGAAAAATGTTCACTAGTGTTTAATAGAAATATAGTTTTAAATCCTCAAGCACTTGAGGCAGTATAGCCAGCAACACAAAAATAGGGATCCACGTCACTCTCACAATTCAGTCAGTAGGATCAGCATTAAACTTTCTGTAAAAATCACTGACAGCCAACTGGAGAATATTACTTCTGTCTCTCAGGACTCAGTCCTTATTTAAGCCTTCAGCCTCCTGCCCTCATCTTCTTTCATTTACTTGTTCCTCCACCAAGCAGGGCCGTGCACAGACGGTTGATAGATTTCTTTCCAGCATTGTAAATTTGTTACAATCTTAAAATTCATTATTTCTTTTCAATAAGATACCTTATGAAACTGAGTCAATGTCCAAATACATATGGACATGAATGTGTATCACCCTATTCCAGTACTGACAAATGTGGCCTTTTCTCTTTCAACAATTAGTCCATTGTTCAGAATCTCTGTAATGCCACCTTCCCAGAGTGAAGGGAACGTGACTCCCCACTGCTCAAAGAGCATGAGACGTCATGGAAAGAGGTATGGAGTCAAGTGTGAGCAAAAGGACACTGACACAATGAATAACGTATAAACAAGTGCATTTATTAGAACGTATAACTTCCTACCCCTAACCGCACACACACAACACTAACTAAAACTGGCACAATGTCATTTGACCTAACCAAAATACAGGGAGTGGTCCACCCAGACCTTACCTATTGTGCATAGACAAAGGATTAACCTACAGGTGATGTATCTACAGTGTGGAGCCAGGGCCGGCGCCACGGGGGGGCGTGAGGGGGCGACGCCCCCTCACCGGGGCTCTCCCGCCCCCTCAGATCACCTTGAATGTTAAAGACCAATTGCCTTATCTTCCTAGGGTAATATTAACAAAAATAAACAAGAATGATTTATCACAGCTTAATCTATCTGGATCTGATCCTATTTCAACCTCTTTTTTTAGTCTTC